>NIPM01000280.1:0-204246 GCA_002738285.1 Holacanthella duospinosa
GCACATTTATCCGCATTTTAAACCCTAAAAGCTAAGATCCTTGTCTATTTTAAAGTAAGCTTCAAGTTTGAAAGAAAAAAGTTATCACAATTTTTACCATTTCCAATAGAAAATATACGTTTATAGTTCCCTATTTATTTTCCCAATTATTAATTTTGNCATTTTAAACCCTAAAAGCTAAGATCCTTGTCTATTTTAAAGTAAGCTTCAAGTTTGAAACAAAAAAGTTATCACAATTTTTACCATTTCCAATAGAAAATATACGTTTATAGTTCCCTATTTATTTTCCCAATTATTAATTTAGGCAATTTTTATATAAAATTTGAACTCGAAATGAAACAATCACTACCCCGCGGTACTTTCCAACAATCACTTGATCATATCTTCGACCAGACACAGGTATATGTAGTTGCTCCTTGACTACCCCCAAACATGAAGCTTGTTGTAGGTATAATTTTCTTTAATGCAAAATCTAAAAAAAAAATTTCGAAATAAATCAACTTCAAACCAATTTAAGCAAATTCGAGGTGGATCAGAGAAACCAGAAAAATTCATTAACATCAGAAACCATGGGAGATAATTTAGGGGAGATAAATTCTGCATCGTTTGGACGCGGTTTCCGCTTAGTTCAGTCAAGATTTAACAACTAATCCAAACTCAGGAAAACTAAAAATAATAAGTAAGTTCGGATATCGAGTCAAACAAAGTATATTATTAACTGAGACGAGTATACTTTACCTAAATTCTAGGCTATATTACTCAATTCTCTAATCATTTGAATTCAATATGATATTTCCAAAGTAGAATATAGTAAAAAATATTTTCCTCTATTATATATAATATAAAATATTGCAAAATATTTTTTTAAGTAGTTCTAGCTGGCAAATGTACGGGACTTGAGACATTGAGATTATATCAGCAAAAAATTAAAATTAATATTTGGTCAATGATAGATTAACATCAAGATTCAAAATTTCTAGAACACGTGGCGGTTAACTCGTTCCTGAATTTGACAGTGTCAAGACCGAGCTCATATGGACCTGAGCCAATAAGGTTATCAGACATGATTTTCGTGAAGGTGTCCGGACGGCCGTCGATTACAAGCCTTCTATGTATGGTATGGTAGCGTTTCTCCGAACCAGTTCGACTTTGGTTACTATTTTTGTAATTTAGATGAAAACGTTTCGCTTACATTCTGCAACATAGGAGATGAGTTCTTCAGCAGTCCAATTACATGATACAATAATAAAGTACCCACCATCTTCAACTAGTTGATGAACATTCTTCCAGTATTGAAGACGATGAGTAGACTGCTCTGGAATGTCAGCAGGGTAGTTCTTTGTGAATATAATTTTTTTGATGCGCGATAGATATTTAAATTGAAAAAATTGTACTATTACCTGATTGTAAATGCGATGAGATCACCTGTGGTGTGATTTTTGAAATTTAATTCTATTGACGTAGTTAATTAATTAATTAATTACTTGACTAAAATATGTGGTTTGAGACGGGTGGTGCCAACTCACAGCATTGGTTCATATGTGGGTGGATTGGACTTTCTGATGGATTTATTTACCAATCGGCAAGCAAAAGTTTACGAATTAGCAATAGATTTGGCATCCATAATATTATTTTTAGAAATATTGTAAGAAGGAAATGGGTATGGTGGGGATTGGGTTTAGGATAGGGTTCGGGGAATTATCAAAGGGCAGGGTTAGGTCAGAGGTCAAATTATCACGGGACGTAAATGGGGAAAAAGGGAATCCGAATTGTCTGTTTTGGGAGAGATGTTGATGGGACAAGGTCTGGGGAGACAGTTTCCAGGATGAAGAAACTAGATTTTGTAAGGCATGGGAACCAGACTTCAGGCGCCTCGAGAGGGCGTCTGTCGTCTGGACAGTTAAACAGAGGGACGCGAGGGAAAGTGGAGAAAGGTCACTTGTCGTGTCGAGAAAGATCGATTCTCGTAGCCCTCTCGTAGTTTTCCGCAGCCCTCCTGTGGGTTCCCGCAGTCCTCCCGATAATTCCCTCATCCTTCCCAATAATTCCCGCATTCCTCCCATGGGTTCTCGCAGCCAACGCGTGGGTTCTCTCAGCCTTCCCGTTGGTTCCCGCAGCCCTCCCGTTGGTTTTTGAACCCCTTCCGTCGGTTTTCGTAGCTCTCCCATAGTTTCTCGCAGCCCTCCCGTGGGTGCCCTCAGCCCCCCCGTGAATTCTCGCATTTCTTCCATGGGTTCCCGCAGCCCACCCGTTTATTTCCGCAGCGCTCCCGTGGGTTCCCGCAATCTTTCCGTCGGTTCCGTAGCCCTCTCGCAGTTTCCCGCAGCCCTCCCGTGTGTTCCCGCAGCCCTCCCGTGGGTAAATTCATCTGGAATCAAAAATGGAAATGTCATTTCCTATCTTTCCGTTGTCTTCAAATTATTTTAGTTTTACCCTTTTTAATATGAATTATTTGTAATGTAATTCCAGTGAAAATACTGAAAACTGCGTGTAAAATCAGGTGTGAAAATTAGGAAAATGAAGTCACAGCAATTTGGTAAGGAGGTGTGAGTCAATATGGCAACATTTTAGATTCTATTTTATGGAAGAGAGTGAGGTCATATGTGTAACTTTATGATGCGCCAGTGGTTTCACGGTAGTCCAGCTCTCGCTACCAGAAGTAAGGTGGGAGTGACCGTGGTACTGGTATCAAAAATAACGGTAGCGGCAAATAGTTTCTGACAACTTGCGGTAACGAAAAATGTTTAGTAACAAGTAGCGGTAGCGAGAAAGTGTTAGTTAATCTCAGAAGCGCAGAAATTTTTTAAAAGTTACCGGTAGTTACCGCAGTAGCGGTAACGGCACGGCGGAATTTGATTGCTGTAGCGTTAGGAATTTTTCCTATCAAAGTAGCGGTAGCAATTGCGGCTGACTTTTACTTTTCCGGCACATATTCCTCTACAACACTAACTAACTAACACTAACACCAACTAACTAACTAAATAACCAGTGTTAGTGTTAGTTAGTGTTACTGCTGGTTAGTTAGGGTGTTACTGTTGGTTAGTTAGGTTGTTAGGTTGTTAGTGATAGTGTTAGTTAGGTTGTTAGTGTTAAGTGTTAGTTAGTGTTATAGAAGAATATGTGCCGGAAAAGTAAAAGTCAGCCAGCAATTGCACGTCCCCCAGCAAAAGCAAAATTTTTTTAAAGTCACGACATCGGTAGCGCGGACCATGTTATCGGTAGCGGACAGTCGAGGTGACACATTTGGGTGATGTACCTCGCTCTCATTCGATTATGATATTTCCCACTTTTCATTCAATCACATTTCATTCAATGGTCCGCACTCAGGCAATATGTTATGGTTTGCTCATGAATGAAATAATCCACAAAGAACTACCCAGCATTCAACCAAAATGCATCATTATGTACCTTTATCCAAGCAAATCCAGTATTTTGTAGAAAAGTCTGAAATATTCATATCCATTATATCCATAAAATATTTAGATTCAATCACAAAATCAGGTATTGACCAACACGAATTATCCGCACTTAGAATTAATTACCTTCGCAGTGATGTCTCCAGATGTGCAATGTTGTTGTAATAAAAACTNGAATTATCCGCACTTAGAATTAATTACCTTCGCAGTGATGTCTCCAGATGTGCAATGTTGTTGTAATAAAAACTGACAAATTTTTAAATCATCTTCTGAATAATCGACTCCAGCCAAATTCTTCGAACCCAGAGCAGCCTAAAATAATTTAATAAAACATAGTTTAAAATTAACAATGACTTACTTGGCTTACTTCATGTTACATTACGATTGAAAGAATAGTTTCAATGGTACAAACCTTGAAAATGAAACAACAAGAAACAATCATTAATCTGTAGTTTGGTTGAATAATGAATTTATCTATTTCTCACCTCGAGTTCGCCTTTGTAGTACTACAATTACATTGAATCCCAGTTGTCCTTTTTTCCTAAAATTGACTGTGGAAGGCCGTTGTCGGACATGATTTTAATTAAAATTTAATTTCTCTAATTTAATTTAAAATCTAAAGTTAAAGGTATGTTACTCATGGGATTTGGTGGGAGGTTACTCCTTCCACCTCTACATTTTTACCTCTTCATAATAGAATTCATATATGGGCGAAAATTACTAATTCACTAAAAGACTTAGACTAAAAATTCGAATTTAGTTAGAATTAAGAGAATAATTTCTATGCCGAATTCTAACAGATTTCAATTTAAATCATAATTCTACCAAAACTTTAGGATATATTTTATAATTTTTTTTTTAATTTTGACGTTATAATCATTTCCAGAGTCTAAATAATTTAGAGAAGAAGAATTATTGTTGGTTCCTACTTATGACAAAACAGGACGTGTGACAGTGTTACTATAATACAACCTCATTCTGCCTACTCCGATCATTCCGATGTCTGTCACTCATCAATAAAACTATTACATTAATTCAAATTTCTCAATAAAATCCGTTAAAATATTTCGAATTCTGGATACGGTTCCTTAATAAAATAAGGATATGTGATACCCTGAGTGCATAACTGAATAATATAAGAATGAAAAAAAAAATTTCAAGTATTCTTCTAAATTACATGAGTTACATTAACTTACATTGTTGTTCAGATGGTGTCGAGGTTTAGAAAGGAGTGGTTTATTTTATAAATTTAAAAAATTTACTTAAAAAATAAAAATTTGTATAAATTTTTTTAAGTAATAATTCCCTTGAAGGTCTTCTGATGCCCATATACTACGGTATTAGGTAACTGTCGTTGTAAGTATTAATTATCACTCTCTACTTTAGTATTTTATAAATTTACACGTTTTTATAAAAAAATCTGTTTACTCAATTACTTTTCAAGTTTAAACAATTAAAATTGAATTAGAATCAGAATTAATTGATTATAATGGAAACCTCACATCGTCACTTGTCACCCACCGATTTATTTTCTGCAGCCGTCAATAGTGTTTTTCAAAACTGGCAAGCCTTCAAGGTGAGTTTTTATTATTAGTTTAGGACAGGAGACAATGAAGGACGTCCTTGTCCTGACTCCTGATTCCTGAAGTATAATAATCTAGATACTCTGATCTTAAGGTACTATCACTGTCAATGTCACTGTTTAGATGATAAACTTAACGGAATGAATATTTAATCCTCACTACCTTACTTTTATTTTTAGTTTACGTTTACGTTTACGTTCCGGATGAGATTTAGACAGTATGTTCCTTGATCACAGCAAGATACTTTTGAAAAAAATCAAAAAAAAATCTATATAAATGAAAACTATATGCATAATCTTAATTTAACCTAATTTAACCTAGTTTCTATTTCANTCTAGATACTCTGATCTTAAGGTACTATCACTGTCAATGTCACTGTTTAGATGATAAACTTAACGGAATGAATGTTTAATCCTCTCTACCTTACTTTTATTTTTAGTTTACGTTTACGTTTACGTTCCGGATGAGATTTAGACAGTAGGTTCCTTGATCACAGCAAGATACTTTTGAAAAAAATAAAAAAAAATCTATATAAATGAAAACTATATGCATAATCTTAATTTAACCTAATTTAACCTAGTTTCTATTTCANAAAAAAAAATCTATATAAATGAAAACTATATGCATAATCTTAATTTAACCTAATTTAACCTAGTTTCTATTTCATTATTATTTTAGTTCGCTACATCCATGAGGAAGAAATCAGATGAGGTAGCAAAATGGGTGGTTCAAGTCACAGAGACATGTTTACATGAGAATAGTGAGTACTTGTATTGGTATTTTAAAATTAATATTATTTATAAATTTATAATTGATAAACGAACTGAATTATTGAATTTTAGATAATATAGATGATGGGAATGAACTCGGAGAATGGATAGGGGATATACTAGATCATGAATTTGATCTTGTGGTAGAAGATGGTTCCTTACAAGATATTGGAAATCAACTCATTAATTATTGGAAAATGTACCAAACTAACAAATTATTAGAACTTGCTGAGATTTTAGATCAAAAAATGACAGAAGTATCGACGATTAGCCTTCCTACTCGATTAAACACAGAAGATTCTTCAAGTGAGGATGAAGCTAGTGATGACGAAGTACTACTTTTAGTTCATATAAACCTCCTTCCTTTATTTAATTTATTAGGTGCTATATTTGGTTTGATTTTTTTTTTTATTATAGGAAATGGATACAGATTCCCAACCTGGTCCTAGCCAAATCTCGTCATCAGAAAGGAATTCTTCTATTCCGGATGTAGATGGATGGATAACAGTAAAGAAGAACAAGAAACGTTAAAATAAAGTAGATACAAAATTATTTTTCTCTTTTTAGCTAATTTCTTTTGTTTATTTCAAGGGCTCAACTGTGATTAAAAGTATCATGGTGTCCAAAGATTCAAAGAATCTCTATCAAATTACTAAGAAATGAATCAGAAATTGTGATTCCACCACGTAAGTGTTACTTTCCAAATTAATCTTCTAGAAACTGGAAACTTAAAAAATGGTTCAAAAATTCATTTATCTCCTCTTTAACTTTATATTATTGAACTTACACNATCTCTATCAAATTACTAAGAAATGAATCAGAAATTGTGATTCCACCACGTAAGTGTTACTTTCCAAATTAATCTTGTAGAAACTGGAAACTTAAAAAATGGTTCAAAAATTCATTTATCTCCTCTTTAACTTTATATTATTGAACTTACACCACCGTTCCACACGTTTTAATTAATCAATTGATCATCTCACGCTATAATTATTGATTACCTCAGTATTTAAAAAAAAAAAAAAATATCTACAAAATTCTTGATTGACAAAGTTGAAAATTGTCTGGCGGACAACTACTACATTTAAATTTAGTCAGTCAGACACAAAATTTGGATACCTCATAGTAACCATTAATATCTAAGTAGTATCAATAATATTATTAGTTATCCAAGAAATTTATTTTTTTTTAATGATTTTTTTGCAGGAATTTTTGGCTTTTTGTATAGACTTTGAAGCATGAAATGCTTAGATAATGATTACATGGAAGATGATGGTGACTTTCTCTCTCTCTTTCCTGACTCAATCCAGAGGACTTATTATTCATTGAAGTACTTAAAATTTCTGATGGTTGATTTTTAGTATTTTCAATACTAACCAGCTAAGCTCCCTTCTTCCATGAGAGTGACGTTCTTTCCTTGTCACTCATCATCTAGTTGGCTTCTGGCTCGGTTCTTTCTACCTCTTTAGTGAGTTGAGCCGTTTGTAAAAAAGAAGTGGTTGGTTATGTGTGTAGTGTGATTTAAATGGTTCGGAGTCTTCATCCATTCATTCAAAGACCATTTCCCTGTGTAGACAGACCATTTTTATACTCAAGCTCTCCGAACTTCTTCTTTTGACAATAGGACATAGAAAAAATCCAAAAAAAAATTTATTTTTACTTTCACTCTTAACTTTCTTCTCTACTCAAAGCCAAAGGGCTAGGTCAAACTCATCGGATTACTAAACTTACCCTTCAATTCTTGTATCAACGGATCACTTAACAATAACTTTCCTCTTTACTAAGTTCAAAACCGATTAATTTTTTTTTTTTTTTTTGAAAAAAAAAAAAAAAAAAAAAAAAAAAAANAAAAAAAAAAAAAAGTCTAAATTCGTATTTGGTATCTCAAAACCAGACATGGTGATAAATAAATTGTAAATCTCTACCCTTCCAGTTGCAGTTAGTTGGTGGAAACGTGAAGATAAATGGCTTAATGTGTTTCGTTCTTGGTAACTTCTAAACTTTCATTCCCACGTGTTAGATTTGAAGTCATCAATTGCGTGAAGAGCTTATTATAGGATTCTCTTTTTATCAGAATAGAGCAAAAGTTTCCAAAGAAAAAAGTATTCAATTACATATGTCTTGAGAGAGAACCTCTCATCTTAGGAAAGTAATCTCTTTGAAAGGTTTTGTCACTAATCGACTTTCTCCGTTCAAGGGCTCATTTCATGGACACTAGCCAAAAAAAAATACTTAAAAAAAATCTAACTTTTTGCTGGACATTATGAGAAATTGAAGGCAAAGGTTATCTCTGTCATTCTGCGTTCCTCCTGACAGTTCCACGATTATTATTTGTATGTACTTTTAACAGTCTCTCATTTTCGTCACTCTCACACCAGAATTCAGTACAACTTCGTCGCCAGTGAAGTGATTTTCAATTATTTAAAAACAAGTTACAAGTAATTTTTTGCAAACAAAAAAAAAATATATATTATATAATTTTTTTTTTATTGAAAGTACAAAAGTTATTAATTTTAATGGTACTTTCTCTGCGGGATCTCAAAGGTTAGTAGTTAGTTTATTAACTTGGGATTTAAGTGAAAGAAGAAAATTTCAATATATTTTCTATATAGTAACTATCAAAAAAAATTTTCTACATTTCTCTGTAGAAAAATTTTTCCAGTGGAACTTATTTTGTTACAAAATTTAGTGGATTCTCTTAAAAAAAAAGTACCCCTAGGAAACATTATCGTAAGTATGAAATTTTCTTCTTCCTGACAATGATTTTCAAAATAAACAAAAAGTAAAATAANTATATATTATATAATTTTTTTTTTATTGAAAGTACAAAAGTTATTAATTTTAATGGTACTTTCTCTGCGGGATCTCAAAGGTTAGTAGTTAGTTTATTAACTTGGGATTTAAGTGAAAGAAGAAAATTTCAATATATTTTCTATATAGTAACTATCAAAAAAAATTTTCTATATTTCTCTGTAGAAAAATTTTTCTAGTGGAACTTATTTTGTTACAAAATTTAGTGGATTCTCTTAAAAAAAAAAGTACCCCTAGGAAACATTATCGTAAGTATGAAATTTTCTTCTTCCTGACAATGATTTTCAAAATAAACAAAAAGTAAAATAATCTTGAGAATGGGCTACTTTAGTAACTTCCTGCTAGTAGGCATTTTTACATTTTCAATTTCCGTTCAAGTAATTTATAACTTTTTCAAAAATTTGTTTATCTTGATGAAATCAAGGCTAAAAAACTAAAAAAAACTAAAGGCTTAATTAACCCTTTGATTAATTCAATTTAAATCATGCATATAAAAAAATTTTATTTTTGGTCTCAAAAAATTCATTTTTTTTTTCAAAAAATTCATTCATTTTTATAAAAATAGAGCTAAATTGAAAAATTAAAAAAGATTTTTTTTTTCAAGAAATTTTAGAAGTTCATGGTCCATGTGTCACTGACATTGCCCGTGAGTGAGTCGTCGTGACTCAATAAATTTAACATCTTATACACATCTTTAAAAAAAAAAANAAAACTAAAAAAAACTAAAGGCTTAATTAACCCTTTGATTAATTCAATTTAAATCATACATATAAAAAAATTTTATTTTTGGTATCAAAAAATTCATTTTTTTTTTTCAAAAAATTCATTCATTTTTATAAAAATAGAGCTAAATTGAAAAATTAAAAAAGATTTTTTTTTTCAAGAAATTTTAGAAGTTCATGGTCCATGTGTCACTGACATTGCCCGTGAGTGAGTCGTCGTGACTCAATAAATTTAACATCTTATACACATCTTTAAAAAAAAAACTTTTTTTTTCATCTTTTGACATCTTTCTTTTAGTNACTTTTTTTTTCAACTTTTGACATCTTTCTTTTAGTTTATTATATATATAAAACTTGATCGTTGTAAGTTTTAGCTCTATCAACGAACTNCTTTTTTTTTCATCTTTTGACATCTTTCTTTTAGTTTATTATATATATAAAACTTGATCGTTGTAAGTTTTAGCTCTATCAACGAACTGGATTTTAAGATTTTGGTTTTGATAGGACACTGTTGACTATGTCAAAAAGTATAGTATAACATAAAGAAATTATAACATAATTTTCTTCTATTTTTATTCCAGTGACAAGGTAACCACCCCCCATCGAGTTGACATGTCGTCTAATTAAAACCAATCTCTAAGGAGATTGTCGTCGGACTTAGACAACATACTTCTCCTTAGGATTTTTTTTTGTTTTCATATGGAATAATACTTCATCTCAAAAGGATCTATCATATGGACCATTCTTATTATTCTATTCTCATAGGATCAGAAATTGTCTTAAAATCTTCTTCAACAATCAAGAAATCTTACCAAAGGAAAATGTAAAAGAAAACAAAAACAAAATTTTTTTTTTAAATCTACAAGACACTCATCTCATCAGTTATTTGTTCAAGTAATTTGAAACTCCAGGAGGTATAATATTTTTCTTGTTTAATTGTTTAATTGTAATGAGAGATCAAGTAATATTCATGACTGGAGGAGTGTCATAAGGTCCTAAAAATGATTCCGTCTCTTCAAATGACCAAATCTGTCCTTATTCTGACAACCTTTTGTCTTCATGTCATTCTCAATGGATCCCCAGTGAGTTCCTATGACTTTAAAACATCAACTAAAAAAACGGAACCTCAATTTTCACGATTCAAGAGTTTAGATCGTGTCATCAATCGTCTTGATGGAGTCCCTCAAACTCCAAAGGTATGATGAAAACAAATTACAAATTACAAATTACAAATTACAAATTACATATTACATAATTACAAATTACATATTACAAATTACAAATTACAAATTACATATTACAAATTACATAATTACAAATTACAAATTACAAATTACAAATTACATAATTACAAATTACAAATTACAAATTACATATTACAAATTACAAATTGCATATTACAAATTACAAATTACATAATTACATATTACAAATTACATATTACATATTACATATTACATAATTACAAATTACAAAATTACATAATTTACATAATTACATATTATATATTACATTACCATTAGTATTTATTAGATTATAAACATTATTTTATATATTATATAATAATAACTAAATATATAGTGTTTTAGGGTATATTTTTGTATAAGTAGGTGTCATTTCTAAGGTTCCATGGTCGCTTCGCCCCCGTTTTTTTTTCATTTTTCATGATCATGACATGCGCAGAAAATTTCCTTTTCTTTTATTAAATCTCACTGTATTTTTTTTTTTTTACTATTATTTATTATTTTTTTTTCTCTCTTCAATTACCTTAACTTTAACTCATATCGAACCAATNTCGTCTTGATGGAGTCCCTCAAACTCCAAAGGTATGATGAAAACAAATTACAAATTACAAATTACAAATTACATAATTACAAATTACAAATTACATATTACATAATTACAAAGTACATATTACAAATTACAAATTACATATTACATAATTACAAATTACAAATTACATATTACAAATTACAAACTACATAATTACAAATTACAAATTACATATTACAAATTACAAATTGCATATTACAAATTACAAATTACATAATTACATATTACAAATTACATATTACATATTACATATTACATAATTACAAATTACAAAATTACATAATTACATAATTACATATTATATATTACATTACCATTAGTATTTATTAGATTATAAACATTATTTTATATATTATATAATAATAACTAAATATAAAGTGTTTTAGGGTATATTTTTGTATAAGTAGGTGTCATTTCTAAGGTTCCATGGTCCCCCCCTTCGCCCCCGTTTTTTTTTCATTTTTCATGATCATGACATGCGCAGAAAATTTCCTTTTCTTTTATTAAATCTCACTGTAGTTTTTTTTTTACTATTATTTATTATTTTTTTTTCTCTCTTCAATTACCTTAACTTTAACTCATATCGAACCAATTTAGTTTAATCATAAAAATTCTCCAATAGAAAGTTGAAATTGGATAAACTTCAAATGACTTCAACTCAATAGGGTATTGAGTTTAATAATAATTTACTTAAAGTTTCTTCTGACCTAAATTAATCGAGTTAACATGTCAACAAACAAAACGTCGTCGGCAATCGGCATACATAGAAAGGAAAATGTCATCGAATAGAAAGGAATATAAATGTTTCATATTATGTTTCTTTGTACTTCTCATCAAGTTTTTAGTATTAAATTAAACTCATTGGTTAGCACATTTTGTCTATTCTTTCTTATTATTCTCTTTGTAAATCTTAGAAAAAAAAAAAAAAAAAAAGATTNTTAATTTTTTTTTTTTTTTTTTTTTTTTTCTTGTTACAACTGACGTCGAATAAGAACGGGTAGGCCGCGTGTGTAGTCAGTTAGAGTCAAAGATAACTAAATATTTGCTAATTAATTCAGTTTATGAAGGTGAACTTGATCCAAGAAACATTACTGTTTATGACTCAATTCATAGGGTACATATTATACATACCAACCCACGCAGTTTTTGTCAAATGAATAATAAACATAAACCAGGTTATGCTTACGCACATTTAAGCCTTAGGTAATAATAATTATTGTTGTTAACAACCCTAACGTCATGTTCTGATTTTTTTGTTTTTTTCAATACTTAAGACATTTTTATTTTATTTTATTTTCCTTTCCATGCTGCGGTTTGTACCACTTTTGTGTGTCTTTGTGTTCCAGTTTTTTTTTTTTTTTTTTTTTCTTTTTTTTTGCAAATTTAATTTATTACTTAAGTTTTTTTTTTTTTTTTTTTTTGCAAGAGTTTAAGTATGAGACATTACAGCCGGCCTTTGTCGCTAAATGTTTTTGTTTGAGAAGGATCAAATAACCGGTGGTAGCGATGACTCGAGATTGACCTGTGGATTGGATTGGTTGATGATGTCAGTCCATGTGTGTATGATTTCTATTGAATTTAAATACTAAGAAAAATAGATCAAAACTGCAGAAAATATATCCCTCATTCCTATGTTATTTTATCCTAAATACATATAAAGTAGACGTAATTCTAAATACGAAATTAGTGTTTCCTTATCCTTATCATTTATCCTGCGAAATAAAAAAAGGAGTGAGGCTTTGAGCTTCAAGCTTGACCTCTTCAATATGAAATTATTTTTTTGATTTTTTTTTTAATAAAGGTCATTTATAACTAAAAGTAGATTTATAATTTGAACTTTTTGAGTATTGATATCAATTCCCTTCAATTTGACTCAAACCAACTAACATTATAATATCATATATTCATTGAATACTAAAACTAACATGGTTATTTTGAAATTAATTTATTAAATTGAGTTTTTAAAACTATAAGGAATTACAATTATTTTTTGAAAACGGAAGAACCAGAAGGAATATATGGGTTAATCTTTCTTATCTATTTGGACTACATCCAACAAACATTACTTATCATCAGTGAGACTAAAGATCCCCGCATCAATAAGATTTATAAAAAATTGGGTCTTTTGGAAGAAATTCTGTAAAAAAAATTTTTATTTTTATTTTTTGTTTTCCAATATATTTTATCACTTGTAATTTTTGTACATTTTGATGAGCTTATGTCAAAATATATAAGAGTTTGACCTCAAGAGGTCATCAAACAAACTTTTAATAAACTAGGGTTCTAAGGTATCATTTGAAAGATAATTTTACACAGATTTCAAATATATAAGAAGAATAACTTAAGTTAATAATGACTTTTGATGACCTTTTGAAATCAATTTTGACTTTTTGAAATGGTTTTATAAACACATATATATCAAAATCAGTGTAAAATTCTCTTTCAAATGATATCCTACAACACTAATATTTATAAATATATATTTATAAATACAGTGCGTTCAAATAAAATGATTAAAATTTTTGAGAAATTTTGATTTTAAAGAAAATAAAAAATTAAGTTTATGTCAAAAATTTTCATTTGATGACCCCATCTCACCTATGATGATGATGACCTCGGAGATAAAAATTCCAAAACTAATAGCTCCATCAGTTTTGGAATTTTCATAAATTTTTTTTTTTGCCTATACCACNAATAAACTAGGGTTCTAAGGTATCATTTGAAAGATAATTTTACACAGATTTCAAATATATAAGAAGAATAACTAAGTTAATAATGACTTTTGATGACCTTTTGAAATCAATTTTGACTTTTTGAAATGGTTTTATAAATACATATTATATCAAAATCAGTGTAAAATTCTCTTTCAAATGATATCCTACAACACTAATATTTATAAATATATATATTTATAAATACAGTGCGTTCAAATAAAATGATTAAAATTTTTGAGAAATTTTGATTTTAAAGAAAATAAAAAATTTAGTTTATGTCAAAAATTTTCATTTGATGACCCATCTCACCTATGATGATGATGACCTCTGAGATAAAAATTCCAAAACTAATAGCTCCATCAGTTTTGGAATTTTCATAAATTTTTTTTTTTGCCTATACCACCAATTTCATTTTTCTATTGGAATTTGGAAGTGGAACTTCTCAGATTTCCTGTTCTGAATTGATTATTTTTTGAAAAAGGGATTAGAGTTCTTATCTCTGAGACCTCTAATTGTTGTCTGAAGGACATTAATGTCTTAATTGTTTCGTTGATAATAAAGTTGTTAGAACAAAAGACGAGGAGAAATCAAGTTGAAATTGGATAACTTGATTATAAATAATGATCTCTTACCTTATTCAGAAATTAAATCCATCCACTCATCAATTTCCTGTCTATTAAAAAAAAATAAAAAAAGTTGAAGTAATAAGCAACTTTAGAGTTTTTTTTTCATTTTGTGTGCAAGTAAAGTGCCCATGTCTAACGGGCATGCGCAGGAGTGTGCCACGTTGGCAGGACGCGTTCCGTCATAGTGATTTTGGATCTGGTGTCGCACGCTTCTCAACCTATCTTACAATTTTTTATAATTAATTATTAAACTTTTATTTTGTGTTTTTTTGGGTTTTTGGTCTTTCATATTTATTGGTATTTGTGTCTTTATTCAAGTCCCATGATGGACTTCAGTGTTTGGTCTTTTTGTGTTTGTGTTCTGTCCCATGAAGGGACTGAGTGTATTGTGTGCCCCACCGGGCGATTGGATTCATCACGAGGAGCCACCATCATCATGTTTTATTCATATAGCGCCACTTTCCGCTCAATAAACCACATCAAATGTTTACATAATTTTAATGAATACTTCATAAAGTTAAATAATATGCTAATTGCTAACAGGTTTGTATGAAGGTGATTGGGACTCTTATTCTTTTCGATATTATCGATAGAGTGATTTCACCAATCTAACCCAAATATTTGACATTTGTAGTACGTGAAAAATGAAATTACCCGTATTTTTTTTACGGATAATTCCGCTTTCGCACCGATTTTGCTCTTTTTAGTCGCCATTTTAGCCAAATTTGGGATCCCTTTTTCTCGGTGAAGGAAGGTCGCAAATGAGTTCGATTTTTTTTTGCATTGGACGCAGTTAGGTTAGGTATGCTCAGGCTAACCCCCGAGGTGCTTTTCAGAACATTCTGACTTTAGTTTAAATTTGCTGCGCTAGGGGTACAAGAGTAAGACCATAAAGGTTTTCTAATAAATACGGAATTGTAATCATTTAGTCAGGCAAATATTGATTAGCTTTGAATGTGTATATTCAAATAATGATTATGCACATTCAAATCTAATCACTATTTCCCTAACTAAATAGTTACAATTCCATTGTAATTAGAGAAAACGTTTTGGCTCCTACTCATGCACGAGGAAATTTAAGCTAAAGTCAGGATTTTTCAAAAAACTTCTCAGGGGGTGAGCATACTGCGTCCAATGTAAAANTTGCACCCCTAGCCGAGGAAATTTAAGCTAAAGTCAGGATTTTTCAAAAAACTTCTCAGGGGGTGAGCATACTGCGTCCAATGTAAAAATCCCGACTCATTTGCGACCTTCCTTCACCGAGAAAAAGGGACCTCAAATTTGGCTAAAATGGTAGCAAAATGAGCGCGAAATTTTCTTTTTTTTTTAAACGAAATATAATTTCGCTATTAGTTCATCAACTACTCCATAATGCTGAAAATGTGTAGGAGATATNCGGGACCCCAAATTTGGCTAAAATGATAGCAAAATGAGCGCGAAATTTTCTTTTTTTTAAACGAAATATAATTTCGCTATTAGTTCATCAACTACTCCATAATGCTGAAAATGTGTAGGAGATATGTTTTATAGCTCTCTGCACCGAGCCGAAAATTTTTTGAAAATAATAGGAGTTCCTCGAAAAGAAAACAACAAAACTCAAGCATATATGCTCCCATCTCCAGTACAGATCTTTTCATAAAAGTTTTATAATTTAACTTTATAATTTGTAATTTTATAAATAAAAAAACAAGTATTTTTTTTTCATAAATCTATTATCATTGTAAAGGAAGTTGTGAAGAGGGTATTTGGTTTGTTAGTATCAAACTATGACTTAATTACAAATTGAGGTCAGGCAGGACGCCAGGAACTCGGCGCCAGGTTCTATTTCATTTTTATAAAATAGCAAAAATAGCAAAATAGTGAATCGAATCCAAGACAAATGGTTTGTAATAATGTTCTTTTTTTTTTTAATATATTTTTTTCATTTTGTCTTAGATCCCAGGGGATACTACTAGCGGAACGACTAACTACCGAAACAGACTTCGAGATTCGTCATTTGTGCTTCCAGAAGCACGAAATGTACCAAATTTAGATGAAGATGACATGGAAGATGAAGATGAAGACTTCTCCTATGAAGATGACAATGAGACTGAGGTGCTCAATGACCACACAGATCACTGGGTACGTCTGCTCTACTTTCCGCTTCATTATGCTTCTTTCAGCTACACTACATCAAGTCCCTAACTTTCATTTCAAAAGGAACAGTAAATTCAACCCACCATTCAAATCATCTGAAAATGGACGTTTTTTTTTTTTTTTTTTGGACTTTTTTAGGATTTTTTTTTTTACTATCAAAGAAAAACCTCCAAGTTTTATTCTTATAGTTAGTAGAGGGAATTGAAGAATTTTTTTTATTCAAATCCAATCGAAAAATTCTGCGTAAAAAAAATTTTTTTTTTACCCGGAATCTGATGAGGAGGGTAAGACGTGATCTTGGGCAATGTTCCATTTCTAGCCTGGTCTCACGTCCATAGCCTAATAAAACCATGGAGGTTGTAAAAGTAAAATCCTTTTAAGTGGGACATGTGCCAGCAATTATACAACCACCTTCTTCAACGTCTCAATAAATCATATAAATTTTTATGATTTAACTTTGAGTCTTAATAAGTTAAGTTTTCTAGTCCCAAGACTAGGATCAAGTCTTTGAATATATAGGAAACAAAAAAGTAAGTCTCACTCGGCCGCTCACCTTCATAGTATAATCTATAACTTTGAGTACTGTTGACCTCAGTTATAGTAGGTTCCCATGAAATGGAGTTATTGGTTTACTATATAGATGATGTATACTATAAACCAAGTGTTTAATAGTTGAATACTATATAGTGTTAACTATGTACCAGACGTAATGAGGTCCATAGGTCCATTTTTTTTTGTGATTCACTCTACCAGAGATTTGATCATAGGTAATAATAAATACAATGTCTCTATAGTCCAAGTCCACACTGTACTTTCGAGTCTGAAAGAAGGTGCGTCGTTTTTTTTTTGGGCGTGTTATTATTATTATTATTATTACTATTAAACAGACTTTCTTCAGAGACTCGACAATCCTTTTAGTAGTAATAAGGCAAGTGTCGTCTGAATTTGGTATTTTGATGGCCCAATTCCAGCAAAAATCATACATTCATCATGTAACATTCATGTTATTTGACTTGAGTACGATCTACGAGTAGGATCGTCAGGAATTAGGATCAGGAACTCTACTATACGTTCCTCATTGGTTGTTTGAAAAAATTTTTGAAACATTTTCATTCTCCACAGTCTAACATGTTCGTATCTGAGAGAAAATCACCTTTTCTCACGCCTGTCAAAAGGCTCAATAATTGAAAGACCTGAATAAAGGGCTTTCTTCTGTACTAATACTTCAACTTTTTTTTTTTTTTTTTTTTACAATTTAGTTTTAAAGTTGGAGAAAAGGGAACCCTTTTTATAAAAAAAAATTGAAAATTGAAAATCGGTTTCTTACATGCAAGGAGTAGTTATAAGAATTGTTAAAGAAAAATCTATTGTTGTGATGTGATGATCTTTGTAGGTGATAGATACATGGGTTTGGCATGTACTATTAACGAGTCTGACTCTATGACTATGTACCATGCCATAGTTTGCTTGAAGCGTTAATGACTTGTCGTGCAGACCGGTATAATAGCTATATTCCAACCGTATGGAATCAAATACATCATTCATGTGTGAATAGATTAATGGAAATTCAGAATGGCGTTTCGAAATTACAATCTTCTTCTATTCTGTGCCATCCTGCGCGGTACTTTGGAAGGTTTTTGAACAATTGAAACCTTACTTCATTCTACTAATCTCCTCCAGGTCATATCTTACCTATTGTACAAATTTCTCAAAAGAATATAGAATTAATCAATTCATTTTTCAACTTGCATGAACAAGGAATTAATTATTAACCGCGAACAGTCTAGCTCAAGAGGTTTATTTGATCTTCGTGGCTGTCTGTCTGTCCTGAGATTTATGATAATACATCAAGTGCTAATTGTAAAATTCACAAATTTTTAACCATTTATGCAAGGTGCTTAATGTAAACGTATAATAAAGTTACTTTGTATCAATCATTCCTAACCTATCAAAACTAAATAGAAATCCTAAACAGAAAACCAACTGATTCTCAACAATCTACCATCACTGCCCCTTTACTTAACCTCATTTTGAGTGCATTTATCGCACAATTGGTATAATTGCCTATGATAGGTTAAAAATACAAGAAAATACACTTCTTATTAGCAAGAAAATATACTTCTTATTAACACCGTCCCAAAAAAAGGTAATAATACATACAAATCTTGTAGCTCAAATTTGCACCATTATTGTCGTGGAGCTATTCATACAGAGCTAAAAAAAAATTTTTTTAAAGCTAGTTTAAGCATATTTTTTTTCTATTGGCTCTAACCTAACTTTTGGTTGATGCTATACTTTACCACCATTATGCCAAACAAATGTTGTATTGGTGCTATTATTGAAGAAACGGATTTCTATCGACAACTTTTCGATGTTAACCTAAGCTTATTTATTTTCCTGTTTTGAACCAACTATGAAATGATACTATAATTAGATACATCTGCTAGATTTTTCGATGCTATTCGTTCTAAANACAAATCTTGTAGCTCAAATTTGCACCATTATTGTCGTGGAGCTATTCATACAGAGCTAAAAAAAAATTTTTTAAAGCTAGTTTAAGCATATTTTTTTTCTATTGGCTCTAACCTAACTTTTGGTTGATGCTATACTTTACCACCATTTGAATTTTCGATCTTAGTCGAAGCATATTTCCTATTATGCCAAACAAATGTTGTATTGGTGCTATTATTGAAGAAACGGATTTCTATCGACAACTTTTCGATGTTAACCTAAGCTTATTTATTTTCCTATNTCGATGTTAACCTAAGCTTATTTATTTTCCTGTTTTGAACCAACTATGAAATGATACTATAATTAGATACATCTGCTAGATTTTTCGATGCTATTCGTTCTAAACATATAATTTAATAATCCAAACGAAATTGTTGGTTGTTACTATTATTAGAGAAGCTTGTAATCTATTTTGCCTCCTTATAATTTTTCGTTGCTAGTCTAAGCAAACTTGTCAAGCAATGTCTCCAATCTTCATTAAAACAAAAAAGGCTGGTTTTAATAACCATGAATGTCAAGTAAATGTCGTACAATCTGTACAATGTCGATCAACGTCCATTAGTGACGAGTAGTATCATATATATTGTCGAGCAATATGGAGTAATGCATTTCATGTTCGCGGTTACTAACATTTGCTAATAGTTTTTAAGTCTGTGAGAATGAAATTAACAAAACATAACACTCCAGTAAGTATCTGGACAGGGGAATTTTAATTTGAAAAAAAAAAAAATTAAGACGGGTTAAATATAATTATAATAATTGAAAACCGCAGTTTAAAATTAAATAAATCATGGTGTTAAAAAACTCTTTAATTAAAAATTAAAATAACGAATCTATTCATTTTGATAGCTCAAAACAATGTATAATGTTAAATATTTTTTTTATGGATTTGATTATACATAATTACTTTACTTTTATTTCAAAGACTATTAGTAGCACTGAATTTTTTTTTTTTTTTTTTTTTTTTAATATCTAAAAAATTAATCATGAATTGAAAGATTTATGAGTGAGTTGTTTGTTTACAAAATGTATTATTTTTTTTAGCACAATATTTATTTTCTTTGACTTTTTCTTTTGGTGTAAATTTTAAGTGAAAATAATGCCTAGAATTTCTTTGGGTGGTCGTTTCGTTACGTTAAATATATAAAGTGGAAATAAGCGTTGACTATATTCGGCTTCAGAATTGACTTTTGTAGATACTTCAAGTTTAACGTAAAGACTTCCAGGTTGTTACTTAAAAAAAAATATATATATTTTTTTTGTTACTTAAAAAAATAATTTTTTCTTTTTTTTTTTACATATATTATTATCACTCCACTTAACTCGAGTATCCATTTCCGCTTAATCCGACCCGTCACATGGACTAAATATTTATAAAACTTACCAAACCACAGTAGCTAATAATACTGTTTAAATCCTTCCATTTGGAAATGAAATCTGTCCAAAAAAGGTCTAGGATTTAGACTTTTAATTGCAATTTATGACCATGGAGGAGATTTTTCAGTGTTTCTGGAACTATAGAATCAACAATCCTGCTTTTTTTTTTCATGTACTATTCGTGTAACAAGGAAAACAAATTAACCAAGACTCTCTTGAGTCTCAAGACCATGATTGAAATAGCAGTAATTTTCTATTTAGTTTTCAAGTGGAGTTGACGATGATGGGTTTACAACCATGCAGCAGGTCAAGTCATATTCAATGTTTTAATTTAATTCACACAATTTATAAGTCAAAGTAGAACATTAAGTATAATGTATTTATATAAACCGGAATAATTAGTTTACTATATCCGATTTTTACTCAATTGAAAGCTTTTTTTTTCTTTTTTTCTTTTTTTTTTTTTTTTTTTACATTATTTCCTACCCTAACTCTTAAGAAATGAAACTAATTTAGGTTCTGGGTTTACAATATCTAAATTCACTATATCCGTCTTTAAGAATAACAATAGGTTTACGTTTAGTATTAATAATAGTTAAAATTTTATGATTTGAATTTAAGATTGTAAAATCATAAATGAAGAGATGATTAAAGTTTTAGTCTTGTGCGGCAAACGACCCCAGAGATCTACCACCATCACGACCACTCTTGATCTCTTTTAATTCTCATTAATCAATTGAGAATTTATAAAAGTGAAGGGTAATTGAGTAAAGTGGATATAAAAATTAAACAGAATTTGATTAAAACTTGTGTGATTCTCCAGTACTATCACTATCTCTTGACATTTTGTATAAAATTGACAAGACAATATATATATTTTGTATAAACCTGACAAAAGTTAACAATTATTGGAACTTTTTGTAAGGGATGTTTAATTTACAGAACGAGATTTTAATACTAATGATTAGTTAACCCAACTTTAACTCATTGGTTTTGATGTTTAATGTAAGTTTATCAAGATTCTTGCTATTGGCTTACAGTCAAGAAAAAAAAAATCTTGACACTAAAGGATTTAAAGTTCATGGAAATGAACCCTTTTGGTACAATCATTAATAACTTCTTCTTTTTTTTTTGTTCAATAATTATTATTGAAATCGGATCTTAAAAATTCATTGGAACCTGTAGAACAAAAGCATTATTATTATTATTATTATTATTATTATTATTTTTTAACAATTGAATTTTTTATTATTTTTTTTTTGCATAAGATGTGATGAGTGGAATAATTGAGGAAATGTTGTAACTAATATATGCATTGGATAATCCTTTATTTTGAAGAACTGGATATTCTGCTTCGTAGTAAGAAGGAAGTGTAGTTGAGTGATTAGATGTGTTATTTATTAGTTAGATAGAGAGTTCATTCAGCTCGAAATATAACTTTGAACATTGTGTTTTTAAGTTTAGTGTCAAATTTTAAATGATAGGAAATGAAATTTCATTTATCTGAAGGAAATAGAGATGTTAAGGAAAAAAAAATTGGTTAGAAATTAATCAAATTGATTTATATTCAAAATTTAATTTTCATGTCGGTAACTTTTTGCTTCTGGAAATGAAGCAGAAAGGATTAGAATGAATATCCGAAGAGGCGGAACACGTGGAGCAACTATCTAAAAACTTAACATGTGCAAAAAAAAAAAAAAGAAAAAAAAAATTGTTGCAAATCCCTTCTGGTCTTTTAAGCTAAACGGTCACGGTGGTGAATGGTGCTAGTTTGTCTTCAATTAATTTAGCCTAAAACCCTTCTAAACTCCTTTAATCAGAAGCAAAACTTCACCGATTACATTTGAAAATGAAGGCGCACACCCCTACTTACGAAAAGCTTCTTTTTATTACATAAGTTGAAAATTTTAGCTCTTGGATTTTTAACAATTATGATTATATGGGTAACAGTGGAAAATTATATTTTGTCCAACAAANTCAATTCAAAAAAAAAAAAAAAAAAAAAAAAAAAAAAAAAAAACCAGTTCTTCTATACACAATTGCCAAATTTTTTGGCAATAAGATAATATATATTCTCGTTTGGACGATGTACGAAATATTTAAAATTTATAGATTTATGACATATAGGATGGGTAGAGGCTTTCATGAACTTATAAGACCACCAAGTAACAAATTTCATCAAAAATTTAATGCCGTGTAGTTCCTAATCTTTATAGTATTACTAAATTATGAATTATGATTGTGAATTATGATTTTGAAAAAAATAAAAAATAAAAATAAAAGTAGCACAAGTTGACATATCCGTTTTAGTACTCCCACAAATGGTGACAATATTATCATAACAATAGGATATTTTGAATAATTATTCTAATGATTTTTTTTTTTTAATTTCAGGGTTGAGAATCGTTATAACTATTATATTATATATTATATTATATCTATTATAACTTTTTATTATTCCCATAAACAACAATTAGTTTCAGTTTTACAAGCTTAAAATTAGAGAGGTTACACACAGTTAGCTTAACTATGACGGATGTTACACCTAAATGATCATCCTATTGTATTTACTAACTTTTTTTAGTCATTGTTATCAACTAATAAACCGTAGCAATATAGTAAAAAAAAATTTATAAAACTGCTATAGCCAGTGTTGGACTGTACGCAGTAAAATTGCGTGCGTTAAATGGCGTATTAACGCATTTTGGAATTTCAATTTCTTCGTATATTTGCGTATAATTGCGTAAATTAGAAAAAAAATGCGGAAAATTTGGATTAACTTTTCCTAGTAGATTGAGTTATTTTTTCAGCGCGAATTCAAAACTTTTAAATTCAATTAGTTAAAATTCTTTATTCAATTTTGAATTATTTATTCATTGACCTAATCTGAGCAATGGACTACTAATTCAGGAAAACACTTTTCGTTTAAACAGCTGAACAAAAATCAATTAGTTTAGGAAGGAAATTATCAAATCTGCAATGTATCTATCACAGACGAACGTTGTCATGTGCTACAGAAAAATTTAATTATAAATATTTTTGAATTTCTCATACATTTATGACGATATTATAGATGAGACGCAAATATACGCAATAATAGGCAAAAACGCATTTTTCAGTAGTATAGACGCGTAATGATTCGAAAAGTGCGTATTTGTCGAAGACTGCGTATAGCAAACCTTAGTACTCTCACTACGATATCCGGATTCTATGAATTACCACTATAATTTCGGACAGACGGACAGACAGACAGAACAATTTAGAATAGCCTACTAGAAGAAACAAAAGTAATATTGGTGTAATAAATATAAATCCAATGTCAAAAAATCACTTAATAGGACTTGAATTTCATTGGGTATGAAATAATATAAATTTTTCATTGATAAAAATCAGAGTACTAAAGGGTGGGGTCAAAATCCAATTTGTCCATTTCTAGACTACCTTGGTATAGTTTCTTACCACATTCTCTCATGATATAAATCTTACACAGCGTGTTTGCGTGTCTAAAAGATGCAACTGGCATAACAATACTATTGTTTTGTTGCTTCGGGATCATTTATAAGTTTAATTGAGTTATAAGTTTCTTCATTTTTGAACTCATCCATTATTACCAAGCCCATGGATATTTCATAATAATGTGAATCTGACTATGAAAAAATTAGAATATATATTCTATTTCTTAAATAATAATCTTACCTATGATTACCTTCAACTGTGGAACATCACTAAAGTTATTATGTAATCAGAATAATAGGACAGGCTAGTGACATGACAGTTGAATCTTTTTATGAGATATTTTGACTTTTTGACAATCACAATCCCTTATTCAAACACCACCCTTTGAATAAATTTTTTTTTTAAATGAGTCCAACAAGATAGAGACCTAAGGATGGATATTGGTTGAGACTCTGGATTATATTTAAAAATAAAAATATTTTTATATGGATTTATTCAATGTTTGAGGTGAAATTATTTAATTTTTATTTTATTTTATTTTATTTTATTTTATTTTTTATTTATTTTTTTTTTATAAAACTCCATGGACATTGTCTTCTTTTAAAGGTCTATAGAAGGCCTAGTTTTGACATTTTAAGACCAAGGGATAAAAGGGTTTGAGTCAAGATGTCAAGTTTAAGAAAAGTTCAAATAAGAGGGCAAAAAAAGTACTTGAAAAGTTCAAAATGTCACATTGTGAATAAAAATGTAATACATCAGAGTTAAGATTTTAGTTATCATATTTTTACATGTGGTGGTGGTGGTGTCATTTGCTAATCCCATTTTAAGAAATTCTACACCAAAACTTGTTCAGTATTTGCATAAAACCGTCTCTTATGTTATTGCCTAAAGCATTAATTACTTATTCGTCTTTTGCCAAAAAAATATATATTTTTTTTTGCTTACCTGACCGGAAGAGTTTGGATGAACCCAAAAGCATGCTTTGTGCCATTGTACTTGGAACTTTACGATTATTATCTAATAAACACACCATTGAGCCAATAAAATGCATTGTTTTTTTTTTGTTTTTTTTTTTTTAAAAGAAAAATGCATTATTTTTGTTTTTTTGGCAAAAGTTTATTTTTTTTATTTTTGTAACTCGAGTGTATGTAGTAAAATATTTATTTTAAGAAATGACTGTTCAAAACGTAAATTAATTATTCAAAAGTAAGGATTTTGGAGAAGGAATAAAATAATAGTATATAATCAACGGTACTAGTAGATGTAGTTTCTGTAAAAGAAAAAAGTGTTGTCAAAGAAGTTAATAAATCAAGAAATTGATGAGTTGTGAAGCAGAATTTTTTTTTTTTTTTTTTTTTTGTGAAGAAAAAAACCAATGATGCAAATCAAAAATTGAAATCTTAAAATAGTACCATAGTTAGTAAGTATGGTTTGAATCTTCAATTCAAGATACTTTCATTTCATAAGTTACCAACACATTTTCTAAATCCCATTTCCAGTGGGGAGAAAATAAATAATTTTTTTTGAAAAAAGGAAAAAAAAAACACTAAAAATGCCAAAAACGTCGTTTGCGAATGTTCTTATGAATAGCACATAGTGAAAAATGTATTAAAAATTTCCCATTAAGTTTAAAATAAAAGTAACTGATTCCATCAGATTTAATAAAAAAATTTTATTTTACTAAACCATAACTCCAATCAGACAATCTAACAAGTCTCACAGTCACACAGAGTCCAAAAAATTAATATTTTTCAAACCTTAAAGATTCTGCCAAAATTCCAAACTTACTCATAATGTTCGTTCTTTAAATTCTTTATACTTAAATGCAAGTAAGCATGAAGAGCTTTCTCATTTTTTTTTCTTTTATTTTTTTTTGGTAGAATTGTGTGATCATGAAGATTTTGATAGCCGAAATAGCTCTTTTCCTGTTGTCATTTAACGTAAAATGTATTAAAGTGGTCCTTTGATGTGAAAAAAGTTATGAAGCTCGTCTGGTTCCATAAGTGAGATAACTTTGCTGACTACTGAGAAAGAATATACTACTAAAAGTTTTCTTCTTCCGGGATTTGTATTTTTCTTATTTTCTCTACTCTAGGGATATTTCTTTGTAAAGATTGCAAAAAAAAAAAAGAAAAAAAAAAAAAAAAAAAAAGCAAAAAGTATACTCCGAAATGAATGTTTTGAGAAAGTAAAGCATGTCGAGACACTTAAGAAAGATAGTTTTTACACTCCCTGTCCAAATGATAAACTTTGTTACTCTATGACTATGTCTACTCAAACTCATTGCTTTCTCCCGCACTTCCGCTCCTGTTTTTCTTAGAAGAGAAAGTAAGACGCCGCCAAAAAAAAAAATTACTTAACTTGTCTTAAATCCTGTCAAAATCAACTCTTCAATCTCTACTTCCGCTAACACTTACTTACTTTACTTAGACTTAGACTTCATTTATCATCAATTCTTCATAAAAATCTACTATATCTTAAAATTTTTTTAGATAATTTTAATGAGGATTGATCAATGTCATTCTATCAAAAAAAAAATTTTTTTTTTTTCAAGTCAAATCCACCCTTATCCCTACCCCCACCCCCGCTCCCGTCAACACTAGACTAACTAATTGTGTCTGTGTCATATGTGTCAAAGAGACACTTGAAATGGTTCCTTTTAATTTATTGTTATTATTATTATTATTATTATTATTATTATTATTATTATTATTACCAAACCTTTGAGTATGAAACGAGACACTTACTGATATTGTTACTACTAATAGTGATGGTTAGTATCAATTAGTATCAATTTATTAATCATTGAATTTTTAATACAACTTCAACTCTTTCTTTCACAATTTTAAATCTTTTTTGTTACTTTCTCTTATATTGTAGGAACTTTTCTTTTTTTTTTTTTTTTTTTTTTTTCGTAACTTATCACTGCAACCACTAACAAAAAAAAATAATTTTTTTCTTTTGTGAGTCCATTTGTAAGTGAACACGTGGATGGCTTCCTAGTCTATATAATTACTTATCTTTAAGTTTAGGCTATTATGTAATGAAATGAAAAGTTTGCAACGCTCGAGTTACCTGGATGATTCACTGCCTCAACCCTTTGGCTTTTTTTATTTTCATTCCCGAATACAATAATGAATGAGATTTTAAGATTAGATTACATTGTTGTTACGTTACATTCTTTTCATGGATTGAATTTCTAACCAAAAAATATTTTACTCAAAATTATTAACTACATAATATGTTTTATAAACGATTTACCCTCACTTCTTTACTTGACGCTGACGTTTGAAATGGGGGAAGAAAAAAAAAATTTTTTTTTATTGTTTCCTTTCAAAGAAGTTTAATTATTGTAGTTTTTGGCATTACCCTAACTAATTGGTGGCAGATTTTAATTGTTACCAACGCCAATCTCATGTGGGGAGAGTAAAAATATTTTTTTTTTGTGTTTTTGAATGGTGTGTAAGAAATACAAATTCACGCTCGGGTATTACAGTTGATTTCGGTTATAGTGAATATTGTTTAGGATAGTAATTTAATTATTAATTGTAATCAAAGTTCATTATAAGGGTATAAATTTAATATTCTGATATCTTATATCTCAGACGTTATGAGATTATTTTTATTTTTTTTTTTACTAAGCGTGAAAGTCACTTTCTTTGAAATGAGCTAGTAAAAGTTAATAATAGAGACTTTTTGAGATAGGAATTTAAAATAATAATTCAAGTTCTGTAGAGTAAAGTTAGCTCACATAAAACGTAAAACTGATTCTCAAATCTTAAAACAATGAATATATATTAACTCATTCGATACTTCATGTTTATTTGATTTCATATTTTTGTATTGGCTACATTTTGACTAGTTGTGGAGAAAGTTGATGAAAAGAGGGATGATAGGTGTACATTAGGTGAGATTTTTTCAATTTAAATAACAATTTATAATCAAGTTATACTGTAATAAAAAATTTTTTNTTTGTATTGGCTACATTTTGACTAGTTGTGGAGAAAGTTGATGAAAAGAGGGATGATAGGTGTACATTAGGTGAGATTTTTTCAATTTAAATAACAATTTATAATCAAGTTATACTGTAATAAAAAAATTTTTTTTTTTTTGGCAGTTAATAATGGTCCTGTTCATTCATTTCTTTCCTACACCCATCCTCAATTTTTGACATCTAATGCATTTTATTAACTGTAGGTTTTGAGTTGGAAAGGAGGGAAATTTAATAAGAACCATAATTACACAATTCTCTAAGCATTGTCTTCCTTTGAATCTAAAGGATTCATTTCAGTCAGTTTCACTTTGACATTTGTAGTTTTTTTTTGTTTTTTTTTTTTTGACATAAGAAAACAACAGGGAGTTAAGAATTTACAAATAATTTTGTGTACTACGTCTTATTCATTTGATTAGCTTTATGTCAACTAACTCCAATGAATTTCATTAGTATTTAAAAAATATTACGTCAAAATTAATTTATTTGAAAAATAAAAAAAAAATAAGTGAGAAGATCCATGTTCTAAAGGATTAAGTACGGAAATAAGAAAAAGAAAATTTGCATATTCACACCAGGGTTTCAGATCTGGATGGCAAATATTATTAAATGTTAAATTTTGATCTTGTAACATTAATCCCTGCCCATCCTTAGTACGCTCCCTATTCTTTATTATTATTTTTTTCAATTAGTTTCCAAAAAATCTAGGATTTTTTTCAGGGTTAGTCTTTTAAACGGACTATACAAATTTGTCCGGCTGCTCTGCTTACCTAACTGAGCGATCTGGACAATTTTTTTTTGTTTCTAAATTTGTAAATTTCCTACCAAAACTTTAAAATGAGCGATTGTATCATAAATCACCAGTATTTTTATCATCATTTCCTCTCATTGGAATATAATTTTAACATGTACGGTATCTACAATCTTATTTATATAATCTTATTATTTATTTAGTTAATTTCGTTTTACTGGTTTGGTTTTTCAAAAAATGTTTAGACGATGAATTTTAAAACTCTCGGTAACCGTCAAGTAGGGTGACTTTAGACAGTTTGGGCGGATTCTATTATAAAAATAAATAAATACAATTTTAAATTGGTTTTTACCAAATTGAATTATTTCTTCGAAATCAAGTGTACAAATGGGTGTACTTATTACGTACAAAACTTAAATAAGTTTCACGGGGTTTTGTTTTTAGAGTTGAATTTTATCAGTTGTTAATAGAGATACATTTTAACTAAAATACACGAGAGAAAACGTTTGTAAATTTTAACTGAATGAGTAAATGAGAAGAGACTTNGATACATTTTAACTAAAATACACGAGAGAAAACGTTTGTAAATTTTAACTGAATGAGTAAATGAGAAGAGACTTATAAGATTTAGGCATCAACAGATAGCGTTAAATTAAGTTAAAACATTTAAAATTATACAAAAGTAGAAAATATTGGGTTTATCATTTATCATTTATAATTTACGTTCACTCCTCATATCTCCTTAAATATTTATGAACCTTAAATTTTCACTATAAATTCTTGTGAATGGGAAGAAATAAGTGTGCCAAATTTGAAATCATTAAGTATGACCTGAACAGGTCACTGAAGTTTCATCAACTTCTTCCTAAGTTATTCAATGAGTTTTAAGGAATTGCTCGAATTCATTCCATTATTGTATGGGAAATAATTACAACTTTGATGACCTCTGGAGGTCACACCTCTCTACTTAGAAACTTGAAACTTGGCATACTTTATCTCCATACTTTCTTGAAAATTGTAATCAATTATATTAGCCTCTATGTCATTATTCTTAAGTAAAATAAAATAAATTATAAGTTTAGTTTAATTGTCCAACAAGCCAACCCATACAAAGTAGGAAAATTTAAATTATTTTATAAAAATTCTAACTCCTATAAAATTAGAAAATGTTTTTTTTTTAATATATCGTCAAGTAAGGGTGACTTTGGACACTTTCAGGTATAATATTAATTAAACTAAAAACTAGACAAAATAGNTGACTTTGGACACTTTCAGGTATAATATTAATTAAACTAAAAACTAGACAAAATAGAACAACCACTCTAGAATGAAATTAGCCATTTGAACGATTTAAATTTTATGTATTTAGTGGGTCTAAAAAAAATTTTCTAAAAATTAATAATTTTTATCAAAAATATTTAATTGGCAAACTTCAAACTTCTGTCATTGATGAGTACTCAAAGAATTAAAAAAAATTTTTTTGGATATGAAAAAACCTAAGAACATGTGCCTGAGAATAATTTATATCTGTTAAATGACTACTGTTTAATTCAAAGAAAGTGAATCAAAATCTAGTGAGAGTAAAAATTAGACTAAACTATATTTTTTTAGTAAGCTATTTATACCGATTTTTAGTAAAAAAAAATCATCATCCAAATAGTCCATATGAAGTAATTTTTAACCTTCCAAATCATCCGAAATAGAGCCAAGATCATCTGGTCAATTTAGTCCGGCTGGTCTAACCCTAATTTTTCTATAATAAAATTTTCTCTACTACAACAAGAACATAAGCATAAGTGAAGGAACTATAAAAGATTTTTCTTAAAGATACTTAGAAATCCTTTGAAAATCTTAATAAGTAGTATATTGTATTAATAATAACTTTTGTTATATTAAACGAATAGAAAGAGAATTGTCTGAATTCTAATTGTTCCAAAAATAATATATTCTATAGGATAGTTTCAAACTTTTGGCTTCTCATGTCGTAAAAGGATGATTTTCAATTATCAATTTAGTAAAGTCTTAAGATTTTCCAACTAATAATTTTATATAAGATAAATAAGTGAAAGAATACTTGATTTTCCATCCTAAAGGAAGATTTTTTAATTACTACTACAAATGTATAACAGAAATTTATTGATCAAATCAATAATAATAGTTCAATCATATCAATTATATTATTATAAGAGAAGAGAAAAAAAAAAATTTTTTTTCTCTTCTCTTTAGTACGACATAGATATGGATAAGTTTGGCTAACCTTGTATAACATAAGTATTTTGAGTCTTACGTACTGCCAATCAAAAATTTTTAATTTAAAATATCCCTTATATGCCTTGATTATACTTTGTTCTTATGAAACCCTCAACCAATGAAGGGGACATCTGTAGAATATCCCAGGATTTGGTTAATAACAAACAACCCTTATCCTTCTATCCCTTGGATTCAAATTACACCATTTCCATACAGTTCTCTCAGTTTTTTTTTTATTTTTATTTTGACAATAGAAATGAGTATAACAATGAGTAAGGAAATACAATAGGTTAGGATATAGGAGTGAATAGACGCACGCACGCACATTCATCCCTGTTTATGTCCATTGGACTTAAGAGAGAAGAATATGTAGAGAAAATAAGAGCCAATTTGTCACTCTTTTTTCCATAATCTCACTCACTCTTCGTCAGGCATGCATCAATTCTAAAAGAGTCGGATGTAGATTTTCTGATAGATAGGCTAGTAATGGGTCTCTGAATCAAATAATAGGCTCCACATCCACTTATTCCCTCATCTACGACTTAAGTAGCTTCTCTTCTATCCAAAAATATATTACTTACTCCTATACTTTACATCAACACACGCAATCACCAAAATACGGATACTCAACTCTAGTCAGACTCAATTTTTATACTGACTCCAATATTTTAAACATTACAACCGATTTTCACTGTAGGTCAAACCTATTAACACTCTCTTTCCCATCTTCTACTTGTACATACTAATCAACTTTATTTTTGAGTTTACTATATACTCAACATTTGACTAGATTTTAAGTAATTATAGCTAAGTTTTACTGTACAAAACCAAAGATGACAGTGACATTTGTGAAGGAATGAGAATTTTTTTTTTTTTTATATTTTTCTTATTTAATATAAATTATATCCATTAGAGAGAGGTGTAGTCAAACATGAATTACTCTCTCTCTCTCTCTCTTTCTCTTGCATGAAATAAGAAACTGCCAATTGTATAGATTTATAGTAAATGGAGTCATTCGAATAATCAAAATTTTCTCAATTTTTTTTTTTTTTATAAATTATAAGTTTGAAGCAAAGGAATTGGTTAAAATTTATATTAATTTGATATAGGAAAATATAATTATTATTGTGTAGATTTGGTTGGTTAACTTCACCTTCATGGTTTGAGTTTTTATAGTGTAATTCATAATTTTTACTACCTTTATTTTTGGTGAAAGTGTTGAAACGATGAAACAAATTTATTATTAAAAAAATTTTTTTTTTGTTTTCGAAAAAAAAAAATGCCATTTTAGTAGTGAGTTTAAAGTTTTTTTGGTATTAAAAGTAATATTGCATATTCAATGTTAGTAATATCATATCCATGAAGGTGGATTAGCAAAAATTACTTGTAAGTTGAGATTTTAAAGAACAAAAGAAATTTTATAGTAACTCTCCTGGAGTGAGACAATAGATTACAGAAATATTAGCATATTCAAGCTGTGCAGTAAATGGGGAATAGCCGAATGGCTAACCATTTTAACATCTGAAGTTACAACCGTTTTGTGTCATGGACATAACAACTCCTGTCAGACTACAATTCTACCAAAATTTATAAAAAAAAGAAGGAAAAAAAGTATTAAAGTATGAGCATTTTTAGCTAAAATTATTTTAATAAACATCACTTAATACCCAGAATTATGTAATTTAATATCATTTTTACTAATAATATCATTTAATTTTTTTTTTTTTTTTTTTTTTTTTGCAGAACTACTCTTACAAAAATGGATTTTATCGTCCAAATTATGGAGTTCCAATTACAACGCCATTGACCACAACAACGTCTACAACAACCACAACAACAACCACAACACCTCCACCGGCACCACCATTGTCCTATTCCCAAATGAAATGGCGTGATTTAGGTACGAGACAAGCCGTTGAACAAACCCGAATGAGACATTCTTATGGACAGTCCCAACATCACCATCAATCCAGATCTCAATATACCAATAATCATCAAAACAACAGTCCAGCAACCCATAATACCCACCATCACACTAACAATCGACTACATGCCCAACCTCAAACTCCAGGTTTGTTTAAAAAATCTGTTACAAGTAGAAAAAATCATTTTTTTTTTGTTTTGTTTTGTTTTTTTAAAACTAGTAGGAATATTAATAATTCTTTGGTTAAATGAACATTGTTCTAACTGGTTATGAAAGAATGGATGGCATGCTTTTTGTTTTTTATTTTTCTAGACACATCAATTCGTGAAGCCATCAATCATGCTCTCAAAGTTTCAAGAGAGGGAAGTTGCAAAGTCCCAAAACCAAGATTAGTCCGTGTCCAAGATTTTTATCCCCATCCGGGTAAAACTTATGTTCCTCATTGTACAATTCTTCATCAGTGTTCAGATGATACGGGTTGTTGTCGACACGACGTTCTCACCTGCTCACCCAAAACTACACAACGAGTGGAGCTCTACTTTTACGTAAGTTAACTAAAATATACCTCAGACATGATCTCACAAAGAACGTAAAAATGGGGGTAAAATGGGTTAAAGTTAGAAAAAAAAAATTGATCCATACTGTACATACTAAGTACTAAAGTCCCACTTTTTAGCTAAAATTTAGTTAGAAAGTTAACATTTAGTTTCCTTTCACTTATAACTTGATAGAAGATATTTTTTGATTCATCTACTTAATTTCTACTGCCTACTATGAGTACTATGTAGTTTTCTAATTTTTATACTAAAATTCATAAAAATGGAAAAAAAAAATTCCGTTTTGTCTTTGCCATTAAGTCGGAGAGAGCTTATAGAGGGAGACTTGATTGTATTTTTTATTTGTTTATTTTGTTATTTTTTTTTATTTTTTTTTTTTTGCATTGTTGAAGCCTAGTGAATAGAAGTTTTCCAAACCGTTTGACAGGCTGAACATAAATATATAAATAAATTGGATTTGTATAAAAATCCTAGTGTTATAACGTATAAAAAAATCAAATCTAGTTTTCAACATTAATAATATAAATTATGATGGAGGGGTCATACAGTAGAAATTTAGGGTATAGTCAAAAAGACGTCAATCTTTCCAGTACATTAAGAAAAATTTCCATTTCAACAGATGATATTTATTTATTTTTTTTTGTCTTTTTTTTTCTTAGTATTATATAAATTGAATGAATAAATTCTACTTGACCCTGTGAGTCATAAAGGTTCATTTTGAAGGCGCCATGTTCAATTGTCTGATTTTTTTTTTGTTAGAAAAATGACAAAACCCTTGGAGAATTATTAGTCATGATGTCACTCAAATTTCTAGAAATCTAATTCAATTTGGTAGTGTTTAGTCATTGAAAAGTTGTTAATTGATAATTCAGTTAGAAAAATTTTTTTTCTTCTTGTAGTCAAGTACCACGAAGACGATGTAATCGTTTCTAATCGTTAAGTTAAATTTCAGTGATTCTAGAAATTGAAATTATAGACTACTGTTGAGTGTTGACCGATGAGAATCAACTAACGAAAAGTTCACAGCATGAGGTTATAAACTCATCTTTCGATGAGCCGTTGCCGTTTGTTGAATTAGGTACTGTAATAAAAATTATGTAATTCAAATTCAACTTACATGGTGTCAAAAGAATTTTTTTTTTTTTAAAGTTGGATACAGAATATAAAATTACAATTTTCAAACTCAACGCCGGATGTTTTTTTTTGTTTTTTTTTTTTTTTAAATATTTTATTTTATGTTTTCTTCATGTCAATGACACTTCCTATTCAATTTTTCAAAGCGAATCCAATTTGAGAAAAAATTAAATTAGTAGGTGACATGGGTATAAAACATAGAGGGTTTGAGCTAGAGTCAATTTTTAGAAAAATACATAAATCATGAGTTTTACACTAACAAGATAAATTAGTACTTCAGACATGGTGACACAGAACGCACTGGCTCAATGGGTCTACATAATATATTAAAAAAATATAAAAAAAAAATAATACTTTCTAAATTTAGGCAATGACGACGGTAACAGTAAACAGTACTTAAATTCGCAAATTCATAAGGATTAAGTACCATATAATAAAATTTTACTTTTTAATTAAGGAACCTTTTTTATGAGTCTAAAAATATATTTGTAAAATTATAAGAATCGAATTTGGTAATAATTATAATGTAAATCTTACTGTAAATATAATAAATTGTAAAAATAACTTATAACAATAATGCTTTCAATTTTTTATTACAGTGATTACTTGGTTATATTTTTTTTTTTTTTTTTTTAATTTTTTTTTTATATATTGGTGTCTCTTTATTAGTTTTGCTCTATCTCTCCTCATAGGTATTATAATTTCATATTAGGTTATTAAACTTGAAAATATGACATTGAAATCACATAATTGAGTACAATGATTGCAAAAGTTAATAATAACAATTACAGTAGAAAAAATGAAATTTTTTTTTGTCGGATTCAAATTGGCACGAACTGTGGTTTCCGGCAAGTTTTTTTTTTTTTTTTTTNTTTTTTTTTTTTTTTTTTTTTTTTTTTTTTTTTTTTTTTTTTTTTGCATAGTCAAGCAACTTGACAGGAGTCATTACTGTATGGTACATTATGACTTTTAAATTTTTAGTTTTATGACTTGTTTTTGTCGTGACATGGTCCTTACTCATCTCATCGTGACAGATGACACTTGACATGATCCCTAACCACTTCAAAACTTATCAAACAATAATACCAATTCTCAAATAATCAAAAAATTTGTAACATTGTTCTATACTTTTTTTCTTCTTCTTCTCATTTTCATAAAACTTAACTCATTTCACCTGTTTTTTTTTTTTTTTTTTTTTTTGCAAAATAATACGAAGATATTAAATTAAATGTTTAGTTATTCAAGTCACGTTAGTTTTCTACCAATATCCTCATACCGATGGATATCACTGTCACTATGAAAAAGTATCAAGAAAAATATCTTTCGTAGAATCCTGATAAATTTTTTTTTTTTTTTTTTTTTTGAATTTAATTCAAAGAGGTTCAATTAATAATGAATTAAATGAACAATATAGAATATAGCTAAAGGTAAAAACTTGATTTTCATTTTCTACTGTCAACAGCTGAAGATTTACTTTTTTAAATTTTATACTTACTCAAGTTGGTTTTGATTATTATATTGAATATATATTATATATATATAATATATATTTGTATAAGTGTATTCAAAAATATATAATTTAAGAAATGAAAGAATTTAGAAAGGAATTGTATGGATAATACTTTTTTGAACCAGGTGTGGTTACATAAGGTGGGATGATGGATATTGATTAATTGGATGTTTTCCCCTTTGCACTAATTTAATTAAATTATAAAAAAAAATCAACAATCAATCAATCATTCTACTACTACTCTCTTCATATTTTTAAACAATTGATTCTATCTTCTGTCAACAAACTCTTATGTTTTTTTTAAGACTTTTTTACTACTTCAAAAATGAATTTAAGGCAAGATTATTTAAAATAATACTTACTCTTTAGATGAAGTTTATACTATTTAATTTTTGTCAATTTTTGATCTTGTCTAAATAATCTGAGTAGNTACTTACTCTTTAGATGAAGTTTATACTATTTAATTTTTGTCAATTTTTGATCTTGTCTAAATAATCTGAGTAGTTTAGGCGTGGTTGAGTTAATGTAACAGGAAATCAATTACTTTTATTGAAATTTTATTTCAAAGTATTAAATCCCTGACATGAGGTTATATAATTTCATGATGCAAAATTATAATGATGGATGAGGGAGAGTTAATCATTTCTTATAATAAATTTTTGCTTCATATTCGGCATGACTTGACAGGAATTACGAGAAGATGGAGATATGTACTGTAAAACTTACTATCAAAAATTTACCAAAGTTCAAGGGTAAAATGGACACATGGATAATATAAATATATACATATATATATAGATGTATAATATATATATGTATGTATATATAAATTGTATAATTACAGTAGTAGTAGAAATGAACAAGTGTCTGAAAAATATCGGGACTTTTGAAAGTAAGAGAGTGACTTAAGTGTCATGTTTTTGACTTGTCAAGTCATGACTATTCTTATATCATGTCAATTGATATAAAAAAAAATGATTTGACCCATATGGTAGTTTTAAGTTTCAATTATTTATTGACTTAATCAATACCTTTAAAGGTATTAACTTCTTTTCGGACCAAAAATTTTTTTTTAATCAAAGAAATAATTAATTTTGATGTTTTTTTTTTTTTTTGATAAAATTTTTTAGAGTATTTTGGCAGAGAACAATCGAGCTTCATCAGTAGAACGTCTCGTCTTCTACAATCATACGGAGTGTGAATGTCGTGACAAAATGGAAGATTTAATGCCTCGTGATGTACCGGTACCATCAGATGGGACATCATCATCCTTTTCAAATGTTGTTAATTTTCCAACTATACCAAAACCTGTCATCTCCAATAATGGACTTTCCAACAATCGTTTGGAAAAATCAAATAGCATACAGTAAGTTATTTAATATTTNGTCATCTCCAATAATGGACTTTCCAACAATCGTTTGGAAAAATCAAATAGCATACAGTAAGTTATTTAATATTTTTAATAAAAATAAAAATAAACTTTTAGTCTTTTAGTGTTAGATTATTGTATGATCCTATTAGTAGAGATTCTTAAGATAAGATACAATCCTACTGATATCGATATCTAAATAAATATAGGGTATTCAGACTTTTTTGTTCTTTAGGTGAAATCTAGGGAGCATGAGCCTATATAATGTTATAATATTAATATTATTAGTTTCGTTTTGTATAAATTCAATCATGAATTTGTATAACACAAGGGAGATGGATTTAATAGTATTAGTAGTACTATTACTGATGATACCTATGGTAATTTTGTATGTAGGACTTTAGAACATTTCCTTAAGATTAATTTCAATGACAAGAAAATATGATTATTTTCCATGTAAGGAAGGTATAGTATGTAGTACCACGTGGCTAATGAAATCCATGACCCCTGTGACTTTCATCTTCTTGAATCTAATCGTTGAGACGGTAACTACAGATAAGTTTCGTATTAGTTGTTTCCGTTTTTGTAGACTAAGACAATGACTTAGTGTAAGTGTCTTGAGATAATAGCTATGATATGACCATGCTAAGGACGACCATTCTTACTCCCACGCCCTCATTTTGATTTTTATTATACTCAACTCAAGTCTAATCAACAGTACTCTCAATTCATAGTATAGTTGAAATTTAAAAAAAAAATTTTTTTTTTTTTTTTTTTTGTTTTTGAATTTTTTTTTTGTTGATATGGGGAAATCTTATATCCGTGAATTACTGTATCTTTTTTTTTTTCTTGTCGAATGGATTTTTGATGATGTTACGGAATGAGTTAAATGATAATTTCCATTGACACTTTTTTAATTTAATTATATATATATATATATTTATTTTTTATTTTATTTTTTTCGTTGTCAAAGGTGCAAGTGTCCATCGATGTACACGGAACGAGTTCTACCGGATGGAGCCTGTACATGCGATTGTTTCGATAAGCAGAAGGAGTGCTTACTGCTCAAAAGAGGCACGAATTTCTTTACAATGCAAGATAAATGGTATGGATGTAATAAGGTTTATGGAATTCTCTTGTCTTGAATTAATAGTATCGGAATTAATTAATTCTAGGTGTATCCAATCTGGTCGATGTGAAGTACCTGGGTGCTCCTACGGGTCCTACATTCATCTCGTTGGAAGATGTCCCAGGAAGAAAGAACGTTCTGGACAGTCACTTTCTTGGCATCGCTACCTGACCCAATAATTTCAAGAATTATTGGCAAACTATCATTTTTTTTCTTCTCTTCTCTTCTTTCCATTGATTCTTTGATTCCCAGATCCTTTGATTTATACCATTTGTATTGTTGTAAGGAAGGGATCATGTTTGAGAAAGTATTATTTATAGCAAGAATGAAAATATTGTGAAATCCGGTTGAAGAAATTTCTACAATGAAACTTTGGATTAGTGAACCAATACCATCGGTTTAGTAAGATACAAATTTGAATGGTACAAGATTGAAAGTCGGTTACAGTCATCACAGCATCATCAGTTTGTTTTCTTAGTTGAAACTTTTTATAACCGGACTCCACTGTGTATATAAATAGATTCTTAATTTTTTTTTGTTTTTTTTTTTNTTAGTGAACCAATACCATCGGTTTAGTAAGATACAAATTTGAATGGTACAAGATTGAAAGTCGGTTACAGTCATCACAGCATCATCAGTTTGTTTTCTTAGTTGAAACTTTTTATAACCGGACTCCACTGTGTATATAAATAGATTCTTAATTTTTTTTTGTTTTTTTTTTTCTCATTTTATTCTCTTGTTTAAGCTTATTATTTAATTTTAATTTTAATTTTAATTTTCAGTTTTAAAAGTAGTCTTTTGATTAGTTTAGCCAATTTTTGTATATTCTAATGAAAAGCTTAGAATTTTGGAAAAAGAATTTTTTTTTTTTTTTTCTTAACTANTTTTTTTTTTTTTTTTTTTTTTTTTTTTTTTTTTTGGATCGCCAATAGAATGATAATACAGTGTAGCAGAAAATTTTAGGATGAAGTGAAAGAGGTTTTTGACCCATGCGCACTTTGATGGAGAAAACATATTTTCATAAATATTATATGACAATTTTTTTGGAGGGGAGGGGGGGAGGTTTACAGTTTCAGAACGAGCATTCAAAAGTAGGCTATGACGTCCAAAAATTTAACCCTCTAGACTAGAACAAAAGTTATGAATTTTTAAAAATTAGAAATTTGCTTATGTTCTTTGAAACGACAATTTCGTAGTATATTGTCTCTTAAAAAATAGAATTTTTTTTGAAACTTCATGACTTTTGTTCAAGTGATTATAGTTCAAATTGTCAAATATTTATAAACTCATACTTTCTCCAACAAAAAGCATGAACCAAAAGTATATTCTACAAAATTCTAAAAAATTTACACCGCACTGTATGATTTCATTTTTTAAAATTTTGTAAATATTTCCACATTCTTCTTTACTAGATATTAGGAAAGGATTTACGGAAGGTAAAATTACAAAATTATAATAATTCTTGACAGACAAGAAAAGACAGGAATTCTGAATTTTTAAATAGAGAGGGTTGAAATAGATTTAAAGGAAATTAATACTCCTAACATGTATCACAAAATATATTAATTTAAAATTATTTTGAAATTTTATAGTTGAATAAGTTTAAATTTCACAAGTACAATATGACACCGGAGTTTAGCAGACATGTAAATAATTGTTTATAAATTCCCATTGTTATTTGATTTTAGTTGGTTTAGTTTTATATAATCTATGAGGAGTGACACTTCCGATTTGATATTTCTACATCGAAGACTTGAATAATCCATACAAAAAATAATTTTTTTTCTTAAGAATAACCCATTGTTGTTTCTTTTTATCCATTGTTGGAGATTCATTTGAGTCAATAGATGAGATTAAATAAATTCAATTTATGTTAATTTAAGAAATAATTTATAAGAATTAGAAAACAATAGAAGAAAAAAGAGTGAATTTGTGTCATTTGGATAGTATCACTTGAGTTAATATTTTGTTAAATGATTTCTAATTAAATTATATAACTATTATACTAAGCTTTGTTTGGATATAGTTATTATTAATAATAAGTTATAATTTTCTATTTATATCTTTTCAAATTAGAGTATAAAAATGTAATGTACTGGAATAAATTTATATACGGTTGAGCAGTATTGAATTGAACAGAAAATCATAAGTCAGAAGACTGACTCGGGTTTTTTTTTTTTTTTTTTTTTTCACAAAACTAATGATTACGCCAAAATATAGTTATAAATATAAATAAAAAGAAGAAAATAACACTGCCAATAAAATGTAAATTGTTAATTCTCTATCATTTTGAACTTATGAACTTAAATAATAATATTAGTCTTAAAATTTTAAGTTTGTTGTGCCAATAATTAGAAAATGTAGTCGTTCGTGGGTTACTCGCGGAATTATCGACAATAACCCTTCAACTCCGTCTGATGCCAAGAAAAAAACAAGAACATAATTATTTAAATATTATTAAAATTAGATAGTAATATGTTTTTAAAATTAGTGATGTAGTAATGAATTAGAAAATTATAATAATAGTAATAATAATAATATATTTATACAATTAGCTCAAGCTAAGTCATAAGCTTAAGAAATTGTTTAAAAAATATTACATTATAAATTAATTATTAATTAAATTTGAAAAAAAAAAGGAAACTTGAAAATGTGAGTGTGGAAGATAAAAGTAGAATTTCATTGTTGTAGATTTTCATATAAATCTCTTTTACAATTATTATTATTATTATTTAAAAAATAGTTCATTTCACATTTAATAAAATTTTCAAGTTTTTAGATCTTATATAAGCTGAGCCAAAATATAGTCATACTCGTCAAGTCGTGAAATGTTAATTTTGTAAAAAAAAAATTCTTTTTTTTTTGTTCAATTAAAAATAAGCTTTTAGAAATTAATTTGTCAATTACTCACCAAATTTGAAGTTTCCTGACGATCTTATTGAGATTGTTGTCACACTGTACATTTCATATTGTTACATGAATCTTAACTCTTTTCAATCCGTTCGTGTTCGTTTTCTTCGAATAAATTGCATACAATTCTTTTTTTTTTTGCATATTTTACCAATTGTTAAATTATTTCTAAACGAGTAGTATTTTAGATCTCTTGAACTTTTTTAAATTAGTACAACAGTTGCCCATTTTAACAATAATTAAGAATTTTTTTTTTTTAATTTTTTTTTTAAAGTATGCGCTTATGCAACTAAAGAAATCGTGGATGTAAAAAATATTGAAAATTTGTACTTATTTTCCATATTTCCAAGCTTGCGCTTGCGCATATTCGTACCATCATTCCTTACTTTCGTACAATTTTTTAGCATATTTTTGGTATCACTGCTTAATCCAATGATACTAGTTAATCATTGTATTGAGTTGCTAACCTTGATTAATATAATATAATATTACTAAATTTTATTGACAGCAGTATTCAAGGGCATTATAAACGTTTAAATTATTACATAAGTAGTATAGTTTACTGTTAACATCTAAGTTCCTAGGATTCAATTTTTGTAGTTTGGGATTGGATATAAACTACTTATATTTGGTGCTGAGTTGTCAGTTCAAAATTTTAAGTAAATCCGCATATTGATAAAGTTACCAGGATAAAGTCCAACTAAAATTAACCTTTAAGGGTAAAGGTGTTTTGTCTCGTTATCAGGAAGAAACTGTCATGAAAATAAAAGTAGAATATCTACATGGTTTCTTTAGCATCCAATCCAGTACGAAGTGAATTCCCATCTAATGGAAGACTTGATTGATTCGTACTCGCAGCATCAATGGATGCATCTTCAGCCACCTAATCATAGAATACATAAATAATACCCAATTATTACAAAATTCTTATAATATTAATAGAAATTGTGGAATAATTAATTGACATACTTTTAAACCCATTGCCAAACCAATTGCCCAACACGCAACCCGTGAGTCAATCATATTTCCTTGTTTGGTTAATCCTAAAAAAAATAAGAATTGCATGATCCAGACATTCATGAGACATGTGGAATCGTAATGAAATAAAATGGGTAACAATTACCACACACAGATTGATAATTGTAAGATTGACAAGTGCTAAGAAGTTTTAAAAGAGTGAATGGATTTATCAAAAAAAAAATATATATTATAACACAAAGTTCAACTTACGTTCCAGATGTTCCTGAATTTCTGAAAATGGGACCATGTGTATATCTATGAACTCTCCTTCGGAGGGCTGTGGATTAAACATTGTATTTTCCCAAGCATCTCCATTAATCTAGAAAAAAAAGAAGAAAATTTTTGTTTATAATTAATCATTCAAACTTATGAGTAAATGAACTCGAGTTTCGAGTGGTTGACAGGATAGAGTTTCCTTACTTTCACAGTTGCATAACGTGCAACGGCTGAAGAACATCCTGGATCAACTGCAAATGATGAGCTAATATGTGACACTTGACCTATCCATCCTGTTTCTTTCTTAAGAACACGAAGAGCTGCTTTTTCAGTGTCTGTTTCACCTTGTTCGAGTAACCCTGTAGGAAACTCGATAGTATAGGCCTTGAGAGCTGGTCGGTACTGCCTGATGAGAACTATTACGTCATAATGGAGCATTCGTCTGTAAATTGCAATAGTAGTAACACCGTCTGTGTCACTCTCCTTCATACGAGTGGTTCGATTGACATATTCCCAGGATCTATGATTTAAAATGAAACAAGTAAATAATTATTACTAATGAGGTTATCTATGTTGATAAAAATTCTTTTACTTACCGTTCTTGTCCATTAGGATCTAGGTACTTGACATTGGAGAAACGAAGCCAAGCCCCTTCATGAAGAATTTTTTCTCCAAGGAACGTACATTGAATTGCTCGTCCATTCCCTCCTGGATTGTTCCTACTATGTGACATCCTTCACTCTCGAGTTGATGAAAACGAGGTAAGAAAATGGCGTCTGATGTAAGAAGAATTTAAATTCTGGCGGTTTTTAGTATAAATTTGTGTAGTGATCTTGACTGGAAGAACGACATGTAAGAACTGAAAATAATTAGGCAAGAGATATTCCTCTTATTAAAAATGATCTTCTTTCATTCCTTAGTTAAAAGGTCTCTAGCAAAGGTTATCTTAGAATTAAGCTTCCAACAACAGCAGGAAAAGAAATAAAGATTTAATTTAATTCCGCTCTACCAAAGACTCACCGTAAAAAGTACTGATAATCCTACTCCAAATCTGTTGTAAATGACAAAGTTCTAGACTAACTTATTTACCTATATATATACACAATCATTATTAATCCTTTTATTTTAACTTATTTACTAATTAAGTAACTTCTGACTCAAAAGTCATACGCTCTCCACAACTCATGATGTCAAAGAAATCCTCGAGACATTTATTTCCCTAAACGATTATATTCTATCATCTGACCATGCGTCACAACTTCTACTCTCCTCTGTATCTGGATTTAATACTTGTTCAACCAAATCCTATTGGACTTTTTACAAACAACTATGTTCATCGAAATATATTCATTATGGGGTCAAGATTCATAAAAATGGGATACTGGAAACGAAATTATAGACTTGATGTAAATAATTTTAATATCGAAATAATTTCCACTTACCCAAAACCAAAGGATAGATGAGCCTTTTTTTATCCCTCTGAGTTGTCAAATAAGAGTTTAATGTGTTTCGAATAGTTTGTAGAATGTGTCTTGACTTTCTTGATACACGTAGTAGTTGATACGTCAATCAATTGAAAAAGCAGCGTAGATTACAATTACGAATCTGACACTCACCCATTTTTGCTTTCAAGTCTTTTACAAAAAAATTTTGAAAATTAAATACTTTAAAAAATTTTTAAATATAGGAGAAAAAAAAATTTTGTTTTTACGTTTTTTAAAATAAACAATAGGGTGTAATGAAGAGAATTTCTTCGTGAAGCGGTGAAGCGTTTCTCTTCGTCATCTTGAGAGATAAACTTACAGTTCAATTTTTTGTTAGGTTGAAAAAGTAGGTCAATTGAAATTGGTTTCATTTAAGCAGCAGATGCTGAGTGCTTCATCTATCCATCCAATCTAACCAGTAACCACACAGTTTTTTAGATTTTTCAGCTTTTACTGTTTGTATTTAAAAAACAACCTAAAAAATGAGTATACTTATTTCTTTAGTTTTTTTTCTAAAATCAACCTAAATCCAACCTAAAAATTTAGTATACTTATTTCTTTAGTTTTTTTTCTAAAATCAACCTAAATCCAACCTAAAAATTTAAATTGAGCCAATTGGATATTTAGTTTTAATCGATTCTGATTGGTTAAAATTTGAAAATTTGAATTTCCTCCAATCATTCTTCACAGACATGGTAGAACTTGTAAAATTTGAGTTGAGGCAGTAGTTTTTCTTCGCTGTGGCACTCTCTCCAATCTCCGCTCTATTTAGATACAAGACACATCATCATTTTGGGATCCCACCAAATTAANTGGAACTTGTAAAATTTGAGTTGAGGCAGTAGTTTTTCTTTGCTGTGGCACTCTCTCCAATCTCCGCTCTATTTAGATACAAGACACATCATCATTTTGGGATCCCACCAAATTAAAACGAGACGTAGACAGGGATACCCATGAATAAATATCGATGAGTGAACTCAGGAAGATCCAAGACTTGACAACTCACCTGTCAACAAACAACAATAATTTACAATAAATTATTATTATTCTAAACAGACTACAAACTAATCAAGGTACCCTTCATTTTATTCTCATTAAATTACATTCAAACTCTAAATAAAAACAGATCTTTCACAACAGGAACTGGAATTATTGTGGGAACTTTCATTTATCTGAAGTGGTGATTACAATTAAATTGTAATAATGTGAAATGTAATTGTATTTTAAGTACTAATATTTGTTGTACAACTTTAATTTGGTTCTAAAGTAGGATTTAGGCATTGACTATTGATTATAACATCCCTTTGTAACATCCATTAAGATGTTACAGTGGGGATGTTTATAATCATTANCTAATATTTGTTGTACAACTTTAATTTGGTTCTAAAGTAGGATTTGGGCATTGACTATTGATTATAACATCCCTTTGTAACATCCATTAAGATGTTACAGTGGGGATGTTTATAATCATTAGACAGCTGCTAACATAAAGCCGGTTGGATTATTGATCTAGGTGCCCTTCTCCTAGGTCTAGGTATTAGTAATTAAGGAACAGTTAAATGAATTTGAGTGTCATACTGGATAGTCGATCAGAAGTTTCACGTATATTACGGATCTGACATTCATTCTTGACGGTCTTGTCAAAACGTCCAAAAAATTTGGAAGTTTGTATGAAAAAATTATTTTAAATCCTGGTCTGGTTGAGTATTTATTAGGAATAATTGTTAACATTTTGTTTGTGGCTAAGATTAAATTATCATTGCTAGGAAATTAATTTGATATTCAATACAGATAGTGATTAGCAACTTACATAGAAAAGGAAATTAGTAACTGATAACCTCGGTGTNCAAGATTAGTAACTGATAACCTCGGTGTGCTCTGGGCACCTCCCTCGGTTCCGTACACTCGGACACCAGCGAACTTTTACAACATCAGTCATCTGGGTAATGAGTTTAATTAAAATTTATTCNTTAGTAACTGATAACCTCGGTGTGCTCTGGGCACCTCCCTCTGTTCCGTACACTCGGACACCAGCGAACTTTTACAACATCAGTCATCTGGGTAATGAGTTTAATTAAAATTTATTCACTTCCGGAACCGAACCAAGGGATGAAAATTTGTAGTCACTGACTTTATTACATGTCTGATACTTTTTCTGGCGTTAAGCGAGTAGGTTAACAGTGGATTAGAATAGAATTTAAAAGTTTTGACAAAAATTGAGATATATTTTTTTTTTTGGAAAATTTGACTTGACCGATTACAATATTTAGTTGTCAGGCGTGAAATTTCTGATCGATTACTTGAAATTACCCAAATCCACGAGGNCAAATCCGCGAGGTTTACTTTCACCTTTATTATGTTTTTTTTTTATAATTTATTATTTAGGTTCAATGGAAGCGATATTCAACATTCCGTTTACTTTACTCCAAGTACCAAACCTTAAAATAAAGAAACCATCATGGCTTGTCCAACCTTCAGCAATGGTTGTATTTTCGTTTGCTCTATTTTCATATTTTCTAGTAACTGCAGGTAAGCTAATTATGCCAACTCATGAATTTTATATAAATTTTATTTAGTTAACTGAAAACCTAGAGCAATATTTTTTCTCTAGGTGTAATATATGATGTCATTGTGGAACCACCTGGAGTTGGAACTAATACAGATGAAAGGGGTGTTTCGCGACCGGTAAGTCCACGCTTATTGTTAGAATTTCTGGTTGTTGACGGACATTGTGTAAATCATCTAGTTTTTAATTTTTTATTACTATCTAAATCAGGTTGCTTTTATGCCGTATCGTGTGAACGGGCAATACATTCTGGAAGGACTTGCATCTAGTTTCCTTTTCACTTTTGGAGGACTTGGATTTATTATTTTGTATCGTACGAATAATACTCCGTCACCCTACAAAACTCATAGTACTATTGGGTTTTACATGATGACAGCTGTTGGATTTTTACTTGTATTAGTTTCCGTGTTCACTACGCACGTCTTTATGAAGATGAAACTACCGTAAGTTTATATAAAAATAATAATTTTACTAAGAAAATATTTATTAGCGCTAATACATTGAAATGGTTACAAATTATTCTAGCGGCTACTACTTGCACCCGTAACAAATTCACTTTAAAGCTTAAGTTGGAGAATCAAAAAAATCATTTCATCAATCATGAACATTTATTTACTTATTTTCCCTACTTAATAAATATTCCAAATCCTAATAAAAATGATCATTTCCCATAGCTTAAAACTCGCGATTGCGTTCTTCGGACCAAAATACGCAAATATCAATCTCTACATAATGTTCCTTCAAGTATGATGGAAGAAAAATCAAATGTTTCAACTAATCATACATTTCGAATGAAATATTATGATAAATTTGATTCCATAAAACATAACAATGATTGAATTTCATATTTTTGGCCCANAGAAATTGAAGAAAAATCAAATGTTTCAACTAATCATACATTTCGAATGAAATATTATGATAAATTTGATTCCATAAAACATAACAATGATTGAATTTCATATTTTTGGCCCNATAACAATGATTGAATTTCATATTTTTGGCCCATTTTTTATTCATTACATCTTCTTAGGTATAAATTTGATAAATTTACGAAGCTTTCACGAATTCACGAAGCTTTGTCTTACATCAGCACCCTTCAGCTAAAATTTAGTTGAACCAAGTTAACCTTTGTAAATCAAGGCAAGGCAGTTTCTCTTCGAATTAATGACATGGAATAAAGCTTGTATTGAGTTCGAGCTAATCCTTAACCAATCAGGAAGTTTGTGATTGTGATACCTCAGCAAACCAACGGAAAAGTTTATTTATGCTGACCACTTACTTCCGTTGAATATTTTTGAATTCATCATTCATCACATCAGAGTTGAAAATGCCAAATAAACCAGCCTTAACTATTGGTCCATTATTCTATTGTTCATGTCAATGGTAAAACAGAGTGTTTTGAAATTTTGTAATCCCGCCATTGCGTCTGATTCGACGGTTTCTTGAGCTTTTGTTTTTGCAGTGGTGGAATAATGGTTTCACTATTTTGAGTCGGAGTCCGAGTGGGCAGACGAAAGAAGTCCAATAAAAATCGAGGGGTATCAGAATTTTACCACATTTGTAACTTCTACTATTTTTTANGCAGACGAAAGAAGTCCAATAAAAATCGAGGGGTATCAGAATTTTACCACATTTGTAACTTCTACTATTTTTTAATTTTTTTATCAAACCGATCGAGTCTACTCATACAACATTTTTATTAGTAACCAAATAGCTTATAAAGAAATATTTACAGGAAACAGGTTCTGACGTGGTCAAATGTTCGTGTCTATACATTTGACCNAAATAGCTTATAAAGAAATATTTACAGGAAACAGGTTCTGACGTGGTCAAATGTTCGTGTCTATACATTTGACCACTGGTTGAGAAGTACAAGTTAATGAATTCAATAATTACCGGTAGAGTTATTGGGTAAACTAAGGCAACACTACGGATCTTGAAGCCTATCGCTCAGCAAAATATCCCTTGCTTGCAGCAAATTCCTACTACCCATACCTATCGCCCATGCCTACCTAAAGAAATTTTAATAAAAAACCTAAAGAAAACCTAAAAAATCTAAAGAAAATCGAAAGAAAACGTGATGAAAGCCTAAAGATAACCTAAATACAACCGAAAGAAAGTAAACAACTCCTTAAAGAACCTAAAGAAAAAACAAAGCTAAAGAAAACAAAAAAATTACTAAAGAAAACCTAAAAAAAAAACCTGAAAACCCTACAGATAACCTAAAAAACTAAAGAAATCCTAAAGAAAACGGAAAGGGAAGAAGAATTGGTCGCATACGCGTATATCTTTTTTTTTTCACTGGGCTGTAGGTATAGGAATGGATGGGAGGTATCAAGAACCATTGACTTACTTCAACCAAGCTGTCTATTTTATTGAGAAATTTTATTTTAAGAAGTATTTTAACTCCATATTATATCCATTGACACTTCAGATGCTGAGGTAGAATTTTTAAAACTTATTTATAAATTTCACTGAAATTTGTCTGGGTTCAATACCAATAGTGTTTACATAATAGAATGTTACAACTGAATGCTAAAAATCAACAAGAGTATGAATTAACCTCTTTAAAGGGTTTTTTCCTAACAACTTTGGATAAAAGCATGTCGTTGATTCTAACATCACTTCCATATTTATATTATAGAAAATATTTATTTAAATAAGAGCTCCAAAATGTAATCAGGATTTTCTCCCTGAATAGTTACCCTGATAGGCTGAATTAAAACCCAAGTAAACCTCCCGCTCGTGGCGATAATAAAAAAATAGAATCGGGAGAAGGAATTAGTAAATTTTTGTGTTGTGTCGGTAATCGGTGGAGTGGAGAGTGATCCGGTATCGTATCAAAGTAGTATATTTGGTGAGAAGGGGTGGAAGGAAGCAGCGGCCCCTCATGCTCTCTCCTCTTCTTCTCATCAGAGAGGCAGAAGAACCTCAACGCAACGCCACAGGAAGAAGAAGACTCTCCAAGGCACGCCATTACTTTTTCTTCATCATTGCAGTGACACAGTGACAAGGACATAGTGACCTTTTCTTCTTGTCAACCCATTCATTCTACTTCCGGACATTTTGTAAGTACTTACTATCATTCTTTATACGATTTACTACATTGACAGAATTTTAATTTATATCAATTAGTTAGAGAATGATAGGTTATTGACTTTCAAAGAACTTGAGTTGTCATCTGTCTCTTTAGTCCTTTCTCTACACAGCGCTTCGACTCCACCTTATGAATACAGTATGCTCCGTCATTATTATATAATAATCTTAGCTTATGTTCAGGCTATGCAATACCAATACCAATGTTATTCATAACAGAGTTAGAGAATCACACTTTAGCCTTATCTTTTACTATTACTAAATTTTGTTAATTATTTTTAGAAATTGATTAACCATTAATGAATGTTTTTAGACAATGGTGGAGGTAAGATCACTCGGATAATCAATTTCGTAACAATTCCTTTGTTAAAAAATTATTTTTATTCTCATATATCGGCAGTAGCATGTTGATGTTTTCATTTTTTTATTTATTGGTCTATTCAATCCGAAATCCTTCTTTTGTCTTAAAAATGAGCGGGAGAAATTTTTAGCGGCGATAGTAAACTAAAGAAATTATTTTTAAAAAAACGTTTAGATTTAACTCGAACAAAAGAAGAGTTGTTCAGCCGTGTTTTCACTTTTTTGTACTTGAGTCCTTGAGAGTGAGGTTTAAGATTTTTAAAAATAAACTTACGATTGCTTCCTAATTGAGATAGGAAGCAATCGTTTGTAATATTTTGTTTTTCAAAATTTATGCTGGTTGAGACCGGTTATTTATTATATATATATTATTGTATATTTTCATTATTATATCATATGATAAGACGTCAACATCTTGAGACAATAAGATTTAATTCCTGTTTCTGACTTTTAGAAACTTGACGTGGGACAGTGGAAGCAGGATGGCTGACGGTCATCATCTGTGTCTTGTTGATCAAAGTGGAAATTCAGCTGAGGCTGCAGCAGCTCAGGCGGCGGCGGAGTTGGAATTGGGTGGCTCGGGTAGTTTGATCAGGCGTCCGTTTGACCCAGCTTGTCATGAGTTGGATCCTACTTTCCGCTTGACAAAGTACGCCGATTTAAAAGGATGAGGGTGTAAAATCCCCCAGGAGACTCTTTTGAAGCTCCTGGAGGGAATTATGGAGGATCCCGCCGCCATAGAAGATTGTTCTCAGCATTATGGTGTCCCAAAAAAAGGTAAAATTATTACAATTGTACAATGATCTGAATTCAATTCAGAGTTCGGAATGAATATCTAAATCTTTCTGAGTTGTCATACTTTTGTAGGAATTGGAATGGATTCTTCTATCACACCTACGCGACACCCTGGTCTTGTGTTGGTGCAAACGACTGATTTTTTCTACCCCTTGGTAGATGATCCATACATGCAAGGTAAATAACGGAAATAGTGTAGTAAAGTTTTTTTTTTGTTGCTGTTGATTGCCATAATTTTTTGTTATTAATTTTTAGGAAAAATTGCTGCAGCAAACGTCCTGAGTGATCTGTATGCGATGGGAGTNATAATTTTTTGTTATTAATTTTTAGGAAAAATTGCTGCAGCAAACGTCCTGAGTGATCTGTATGCGATGGGAGTTACGGAATGTGACAATATGTTGATGCTTCTTGGCGTTTCATCTAAACTTACTGATAAAGAACGCGATGTAGTTGTACCACTGTTGATGCGTGGATTTAAGGTTATCAGATTACATTCTATATTTTCAGTTTTTCTGCAATAGTGGAGGCTGTGGTTAATTTTTCTGATAATTTAAAGGATTGTGCTGAAGAAGCCGGTACACAACTTACAGGGGGACAAACAGTGGTTAATCCATGGGTCACAATTGGCGGTGTCGCTTCATCTATTTGTCAAGCACAGGAAATAATTGTGTAAGTTGTGTATCAAGTAATACTAATACACTAAATGTCACAATTATGCAAAAATTTACCAAACAAAAAAATTTTTTCAGGCCAGAACACGCAGTTCCAGGTGATGTACTGGTCTTGACTAAACCGTTGGGCACACAAGTAGCAGTAAGTGCACATCAGTGGTTGGATATGCCCGAACGTTGGAACCGAATTAAATTAGTCGTCAGTGATGAGGATGTCCGAAAAGCTTATAATCGGAGTATTGATTCCATGGCACGTCTGAATAGAAATGGTAAGTTTTGAAGAAATTATCTGTCAATTTATTGTCCCACAGTTTCTTCACGACCTTTCCGCTCGTCAATTTCCGCAAGAAATTTCTTGAATTTTCTTTGTTATGCCAGGTTTACATTGTGAAAGAGATTTTGCGTGGAAATACAACTTTCACCCTGGGAAAATTTTTTATGCTCATTGCTCCAAGATTTTATTTCATCTATGCATGGTTAGACGGTGAAACTCTTTTTTCATGCTTCGATGTTTACAGTAATTTTAAAACAATAGAGTTGCAGCTTTCATTATTCCAAACCAATATTGCTATTCAATCATGAATTAAATATTTTGATTAACTAACCTTGNGCTATTCAATCATGAATTAAATATTTTGATTAACTAACCTTGAGAATGTTTAGATAGTTTGCGCATAACTTTCAGACAATGTCTATTCCATTCTGCTTAGCAAATATTAAATTGCGAAAGTAATTTCAGTGAAAGCCGTTTATTGTAAATCCGACTAAAGTTAATCTCCAGTCTTAGTAAACGAAATTGACCGTTCCCGGCAAAAACATAGGGGTTCGTGTACTAAAATGTCCGCATATAGTAAATTCGTAAACAAGAATTTCTCTTTCGAGTGATGATTTACTACGGATAATATAAATGAAGCACATAATTTATAACTTGAGGTAAGGAAAAATGTATGGGAGTCCAGGATATTTTAAAATGCTTTAATTTTTTTTAACTTTTATGAAATTATCATTTACTTTATTAAACTTATCAGTTTGAAGTGTCTTTTGTAAACCGAAAATAAAAAATTTAACATAAAGTTTATTAATTTAAGAAGTAAAATCAATAATCTCTTTTCTCTAACGAAGAAACATGTGCAAAACTATACAAAAGCCAAAGAGAGTTGACTAACATGGAAGAGAATTTCACAAATAGAAACTGAGAGTTAACAATTCTCGCAAGTGAAAGAAAAGTTGCGTGAAATGCGTTTCCAATGTTGCAAGCGATCATTAGGTTACATCATAACTCGTAACCTTTTTTAAATTAATTTTTTCGTAAAAATAAAAAATTAAATTATTTTTGCATGTAAATTTTGTTTACACCTTCATTATTACCATACGTGGTGTCTATATGTCGAGGTCGACCGCCATTCATTACTTACATTTTTAATTTTTAAAAAGTTATGAGTTATGGTATAACCTGTTATAATCCCTTTTCTTAGTTTCTTGTTGTCAAAGAACCTTGGGGTTTTCCATGAAAGTATGCAGTGTGGGTTACATGATGAAAGGAAAAAAAAAATTTTTTTTATTGAATAAGTTATTAATTTTAATTTTAATTTTACAGTAAATGTTAGCTCCCCAGGTTGGATCTTACGCTAAACATTTCCCAATTCCACGTGCACGCAAGAATCTTTTACCGTATGAAACAGGCATTAACTTCAAAATATGTAACAGCAAAGAAAGTTTTTGGGTCAAGTAACGCTGGTAGAAATAGCTTGGGTAAGCGGGAAGGAATCTTAATAGAATTTTTTTTTTTTTTTTTTTTTTTATTCAATTTAGCTGCTCGTTTGATGCATAAGTATCATGCCCATGGCGCTACGGATGTAACTGGATTTGGATTACTTGGACATGCTCAAAATCTTGCAAGAAATCAAAAGAATGAAGTATCATTCGTTATTCACAATCTCCCTGTTATTGCAAAGATGACAGCTGTTGCAAAGGCATGTGGCAATATGTTCCAATTGCTTCAAGGTGGTTCTCCAGAAACGTCAGGTCAGACAACATGATAATTTTACTTTTTACAAAATGTTTTTTCCTGACTTAAAAAAAAAATTTATTCAACTTTTTTAAATTTCATTAGGAGGACTTCTTATTTGCTTGCCAAGAGAACAGGCCGCAGCTTATTGTAAGGAAATTGAAAAACAGGAAGGTTACCAAGCTTGGATTATCGGAATTGTAGAGAAAGGTAATCGGACGGCAAGAATTATTGACAAGCCCCGTGTGATTGAAGTTCCTGCAAAAGAGAAAGAAGGTTCTCTTTGGTAGAACACCCAAATAACAAATCAAAAGATACAACTTTTTCTACATTTTCAAATAGAGCAAACTAGAAGTTATATAATGTGAATATTGGAAGGTAGAACATTGAATGAATGAAATGGATCAAAGGGCTCTGCCTCGTCCATGCCAGGATAATGCTTATTGCTCTACTTTAAAAAATCCACATTGTATTGAATCTAGAGAAATTTTTGTAATATGAATTTAGAAAGAATAGACATTATTGTCAAGTTCAAGAAAATTGCTCTCAATTTTGAAACTGTAACTTTGAATTTATAATTGTTTTTGGCTAAATCTTATTATTTTTTTTTTCCTGAGCGAATTTCCAACAGTGAAATAGTTTATTATATTACAAGGTGTTGAAAAATTAATGAATAAGTGAATGTGAAATCACTTTATTACGTCTGAATGTGCTTCTAATAAGCGATCAACATTCGATTCAATAAACAAACAATATTAAATTACTTATGAAAGTTCCAGCGGAAGAAATACTTTAACTCGTGGTATTGGTTAATTCCCGAATGTTTGAGAAGAGCAAGTGCACAAAAAAAAACACCCTCAAATAAGAGTTGGTTAGTCATTTGATCTTAATGACATGGTGCAAAAGTGTTTCGGTAAGACTCGCTTCCATGTTTCGGTTGTTTGATTGGACAGTCCAAGAAAGACAACGGAAAGCAAACAAGCCGAGTTTTTTCTTGACTCGGCTCTGATCAAAAAAGTTTCAAATCCGCTTGGCTCGTGACTTATATTTAAGTTTGCTCGATGAACTCTTGAGCCGGCTCGTCAAGCATAATGTGTCTACTTGTCGACTTTTCGGCTATAAAAGTAGATTTTGGGCAGTATATAATAATGTTTGATTGGAATATATTTTAAGTAAGACATTCAATTTACCATTTTGTAGAGATTCAAGAAAAGTCAGACTTCATTTGAGACTTCATGTTGTTTGTTTGAATTTTTCTGTTGTAAATAAATTTTTTAGAAATTCTAAATATACATTGGGAAATAGAATAGCGCATGAGTCATAGCCGAGAGCCGACTCACAAAAAAAACTCCCAGTTGACTCATGACTCATGAGTCAAAATCTGACTCTGTGAGTTTAATTAAAAATCTTTAAAGGAGTCAAATGTTGACTCTGACTCAATAAAAACAGAGTCAGAGAATCGACTCTCATTGAGTAAATCTCACTAAATCTTGGATGAAAAAGACTCTTTAAAAGAGTCTTTCGGTACAGTATTCTTATAGTGAAAGGCTACCGCTACATGTAATATTCAGCTGAAGGTTATCTCTAGATTAATAATAATATAATAATATTATAATTTATCATTTTATTAGTAACTATTTAAAGTTTCGTTGATTGTTAATAACTTGAAATGTAAAGGGAAGGATTTAAGTCTGAATTTCTCACATAGGCAACATTGTATTGCATTCCTATCATTGAGTAAAGAGTAAATCTAAGTTTGCCTGCTGAATTGTACTGTTTCTATTTAGAAGTTATTTATTTGATATTTAGGTCTTTTGTCTAAATTACTAAGATATGATATAACTTACGAATCATTATTATCATTCTCAGAAAGACAAGGTTGTCGATAGATAGAAAATATTCATACTGGGGAGTTGAGCCGGTTCATTCAGTTAGTCCCAACTAGGTAAGGTACTTTCAAAGCCTCTTTCATGACTGTCTGATTAGAGTGAGGTTGATTTATTTTGAGTTCTCCGTCCTTTGATTGGTTTGACCTTCGACTGGGATTTGGTCACTTGGTGGATGATCTGCTCTCACCATTTGAGTGACATATCTTCCTTATTCTAGAGCATTTCAACTACTCAATCATCACTCACTTTCAATTAGATTCTTAGGTTCCTAGGGTTTAGGGATTCTCCCTCTTCAACTCCACATGATGATCCTCAGATTCGTAACAACTTTGAAGCTAGGAATCAATTTCCGAAACGTCCCATTCTTGGTAAGTAAAGTAAGATTTTTTTTTTAATTTTCGAACAATTTCCTACCGAAGAAATACAATATATAATAGACTTCAATAAAATTAGACGTATTTTAAGCTTTGCTCGATGTCATTATGGTGGAATCAAACTCATTCAGTATGCATATGCACTAATGTCAAATATCTAAACTATTTAGCATTATCATACTGTTATGCTGCTAAACTTCTTTTCTTCTTCGTTAAACGCNATTTTTTTTTTAATTTTCGAACAATTTCCTACCGAAGAAATACAATATATAATAGACTTCAATAAAATTAGACTTATTTTAAGCTTTGCTCGATGTCATTATGGTGGAATCAAACTCATTCAGTATGCATATGCACTATGTCAAATATCTAAACTATTTAGCATTATCATACTGTTATGCTGCTAAACTTCTTTTCTTCTTCGTTAAACGCNATGTCAAATATCTAAACTATTTAGCATTATCATACTGTTATGCTGCTAAACTTCTTTTCTTCTTCGTTAAACGCAGCATACATTAACAGTAACATTAACTAGTTTGTGTCTTTTATTTATTATTAAATAGTTTATTTAGGACTAAAATTATCTTAAAAACAAACTAGATAAAAAAAATTTTTTTTTTTAATTTAACGGGAATTTCAATACTAATTTGTCAGTATCATATCTATATTTTATTATCAAGTCACATCCAATTAAAATCAATCACGTTACTAACAATTTTTTTGTTATTCAGTAAAAAGATTGAATGAATTTTGTAATCTCATTAAAATCAATCACGTCACTATATTTTTCGTTATTCTGTAGAAAAATTAAATGAATTTGTTCTTAACACATTAAGTAGCCTACTGGGAGATGATGATGGAATTGGAGTTGGTTGTTGGTGTCAAGTGTACGCGTGATTACTTAACCTTGGCCTTATCTTTTCGGAATGGCAATTCACTTCTGCATTTACAAGGACACTCTGTTTATCAATATAATGTGGAGTAGATTCTACGTACCTTAAAATAAACGAAGCATAGCCTGTTCTTATTTCATTCAGAAGTCAATTTTAGATTTGATCCAATATCTCCACATTGGTTATATTTTCTGTGTGGTAATTTTTAGTAAATTGAACTTGATTATTTTTTTTTNGATCCAATATCTCCACATTGGTTATATTTTCTGTGTGGTAATTTTTAGTAAATTGAACTTGATTATTTTTTTTTTAGAGTCGAAGAACTTGCGAAGGATATCGTATTATGTCTAAACAATTCCACGACAAAGCCCTTATANTTTTTTTTTAGAGTCGAAGAACTTGCGAAGGATATCGTATTATGTCTAAACAATTCCACGACAAAGCCCTTATAAATGGGTGTTGGGTTGGAGCGAAAAGTAACAAGATATTTGAAGTTTCTAATCCAGCGACAGATGAAATTGTAGCTAGTGTTCCTGATATGGATGAATCGGATACTGAAGATGCAATTCGAGCAGCTAGTACGGCGTTCCTCAGCTGGAAAAATACAACTGGAAGAGTATGTAATCATAGAGCTTAAATGTTACTAGAGAAATAAATTTTTTATTAAATTTTTGGGACGATTTGTAGGAAAGGGCTCAGTTACTCCGGGCTTGGTTCGATTTGATAATTTCGAAACAAAATGAAATTAGTGAGTTGATGACGATTGAGAACGGAAAGCCAATAAAAGAGGCATTGGGTGAAGTCATGTTCGGTTCTGATTTTATCGAATTTTATGCTGAAGAAGCAAGACGAATTCATGTATTATTTGATAAATATTAATTAGCTGAATTAATTGTTTTTAAACATTTTGTTTCTATACAGGGTGAAATCATATCCAGTCCTATCAAATCTAAGGAGATGTTTGTAGTTCGGCGGCCTGTTGGAGTTGTTGGTATGCTTACTCCTGTAAGAAACAACTAGTTTGAATTTCTTGACATAGTAAATTAATTTTTTATACTGTGAATCTTTAGTGGAATTTTCCAGCAGCAATGATTACTCGAAAAGTTGCTTCGGCTTTGGCTGCGGGATGCACTTGTGTGATTAAACCAGCAGAAGATACTCCACTGACGGCTATTTTACTCGCTGCATTAGCACAGGAAGTAGGCTTTCCTCCTGGAGTTATTAATGTTGTTACATGTTCCCGTGATAACGCACCTGGTGTTGGTCATAAACTATGTTATAGTCCTGACGTCGCAGCAATATCATTCACCGGTAAGAATAATATAAAAGATAAAATTCAATATACTTCCAGTAACACCACAATCTTTACAATTTTTTATATTCTATCAGGATCAACTGCAACAGGAAAAATTTTATATAAGCAATGTGCATCCACTGTCAAAAGGGTTTCATTGGAATTGGGAGGGAATGCCCCATTCATCATTTTTGAATCAGCGGATTTAGACAATGCAATAATTGGTGCTATTACCGCAAAATTTCGCAATAATGGACAGGTAATAAGTTCAAATTTTATAATTTTACTAGTTATTAATAAATTTTTTTTTTTTTTCATATAATAGACATGCGTGAGTGTTAATCGTTTTTTGGTTCATGAAAGTCTTCATGATCAATTTATAACCAAATTGACTGAAGCCATGTCGAAATTTGTAATTGGAAATGGAATAGATGAAACGACCGTTCTTGGACCGCTAATAAACAAATCACAGTTCAGCAAAGTGAGAAATAAGATATTATTTTATGTGAATTTAGAAAATACCAAAGAATTCATAATTAGTTCATAAAACATTCTGATATTCTAATATTAGGTTTCTTCAATGGTGAAAGATGCTGTCTCAAAAGGTGCTAAAGTGGTTATCGGTGGTGAGCCACACCCATTGGGAAAAACATATTACAAACCTACATTGCTGACAAACGTGAACTCTTCAATGCAGTGCTACAAAGAAGAGGTATTTGGGCCAGTTGTTCTAGTCAAAAGGTAAGAATAAGTTAATACTTTTAATTTCTCATTCTTCGAGAAAAGATATATTAGACTATTTATGATTATTTCTTAAAATTTTAGCTTCAAAACAGAAGAAGAAGTGATTCAAATTGCAAACGAAACAAGGAGTGGTCTGATTGGATACTTTTACAGCAAAGACTTGACACAGATATGGCGTGTAGCTAAAGAACTCGAATTTGGAATGGTAAAACACACAGACATTATTTTAAAAAAAAAATTTTTTTTTCTTTCATATAATATTCCTTCCCTTCTGTTTCAGATTGGTATAAATGAAGGACTCATTTCTTGTACTGATGCACCATTTGGTGGAATCAAAGAATCAGGATTTGGTCGTGAAGGATCTAAACATGGACTTGATGAATATACATACCTGAAGTATATCTGCCTCGGGAACCTTTCCTAATCAAATGACATTTCCATGAGACGTAAACGTAGTTCAAGTTCAAAATAGGAACTTTATTCCAAAAACCTAAGACTTCAATGTCTGATATTAATCACCTTTCCATGTCTTCCAAAAATCATCATCTTCCATTATAATACATATGTATTTAGTAAGTAATATGACTATTTTATGCTTTATGCTTTTATGTGGCATAATTCCATAATAATTTAAAAAATCAAACAGTTCCTTTTAGTCATGTTGCTATTAACTATTATGAGTGCCAAAAACAAATTTTTAAGTTTTACGAAAAGACTTTATTTGTTCCTAAAATTCGTAACGTTTATCTAGTGTAGAAAAAATTCTTGAACTAAAAATTTGCTTGATACGAATTGATGATAACCTTGAAATATTTATTTGTGATACTAAGGTATCATATTCAACAGTAAGTAATCATAGGGCTAAATGAGTTCATACAGTAGGTGTTTGTAAGTGAAGGTTGTTACTTTTAAAAACATTATTTGGCCAAATCTTTTGTTTACTCATGTTGTTTTATTAGTGTCCTGTCAAAATTTTTGATGATTTAAGAGTAACCTACAGTGTCTAATGACTTGACGCCTCATGGAAATCTCTTTTTTTTTTTTTTTTTTTTTTTTTTTTTTTTTTTTTTTTTTTTTTTTTTTTTTTTTTTTTTTTTTTTTTTTTTTTTTTTTATTAGGTTAGTATTTTTGTCCTATTTCTTTTCTTTTATTGGAATGTCTATACTTTTTACTTTATTTTTTTATTTATTTTTTTTCTCCACTAGATATTTTGAGTGGCAGGGAACGAGATGAAATATTTTTGGCAACTTATTGAAGAAAAAAAAAATCAAAATCCAGAAAATAGTAGGTTGAAAATCCACTTTGGAAGGATCCCAATGCTTGAATTGAAATTGGTTGAAAGAAGAAAAAAAGTCGTAAAAATATTATTAGGAGTTGATGTAATATTACTTTGTCAGAGAGAGATTGAAAGGATTGATACTTGATTTGAAACTTGGTTTCTAAGAATACAGATTAGTAGGTTCTATAATGATTGTTGTGTTGTTAAACTTGTCATGCTTGAGATTAGTCATTTTATGAGAAAATTATATATTTTGAACAGGTATTGATTTTAATTTATAATTTAAAATCCTTCATCAATATTATCTATATATTATCTAAAAATTTGACATTTGGTAGATTAGATTCCGTTTTATTTGACTGAAGTGAATGTTAATGGGATTTAGAATGAAAATGATAGGTATTAGTTAGTAGATAACGACCTTGTTAGATTAGTCTACCACAGAGGATCCATATGTCACTCACAACAATAGAATTTCAAATTAGACTAACCAGAGAGGTTCCAGGGAAATTACCAGAACTAAAACATTATTTTTCAATAATAATAATTATTATTCTTATTGAAAAAAAAAAATTTTTTTATTGTTAATCAGATTAATTCAAAAGTATACGTACATACGGCTAAGTTATTTTAAACTTTTTTTTTTTTNCATTATTTTTCAATAATAATAATTATTATTCTTATTGAAAAAAAAATTTTTTTTATTGTTAATCAGATTAATTCAAAAGTATACGTACATACGGCTAAGTTATTTTAAACTTTTTTTTTTTTTTTTGTTTTGTTTTGTTTCTCTGGGGTTTAAATCCAGTAAGGAAAATCGGATGAAATTACCCTCAGGTCATTCACCTTGTGATTTTTTGGACAATCATAATTATTCTGAATTTCGTTTTATGAAATACAGAAAAACGTGTGTTAAGTAGTGGCTGGTGTCTTATTCTTTTAGAATCAGTTTCGAAATTTATTTGTTAAAAAAACAAATTTTTTTTCTTCTTATTATTAAAATGGTGGAACGAGATTATATACTCTTGGGGTCAATGACCTTGAGTGGAAGTCTTCATTTTCTCACGATGATATTTGGATTTTTATCACATACAACAGAAGGAGGTATGGTATGAAATTAAATAATTTTGAAATTTAATTTTAATAATTATTTTTATAAAATGAAATAATTATGAAATTAAGTTTTAATAAATATTGAAGGTCATTGAACTCTCTGTTATTCAATACTAATTAATTTTTTTTTTTTTTTTGTTTTCTTTACTTAGGTCTCTTTAATAATCTTTCTGGTAACGTGACTACAAAATACTTGATCCAATTTTCACCTCACAATTGGGTCTTTCTTCTATGGACTACTCTAATTTTTCTATGGATCACACTCATCTTTATCTACCGTAAAATGAACATATTATTAATTTAAATAATCTAAACATAGTCGATTAATTGTTTTTTTTTTAAACCTTACAATTAGTTGGTGTCAATGTATTCCGTTCAAATAGAGATGGAAAATTTTACTGTAATCCTGCCCTAATGTCAACTCCAATATTTGGGATCATGTCCATTAGTTTTATCTTACATCTCACATGGCTCTTTCTATGGGACAATGAATTCTTAGTTGGAACAACTCTCGTACTATTCTTACTATCACTATCAAATTGGACAGTCGCCATATTATTCTCAATGAGGTGAGTTTAGTCATATCTTTTTTCTTTTTTTGATTAAAAAAAAAAAAAACTTAAAAGAAAATTATGGTCTAACATTTGTCTTCCCACACACCTGACATAATTTATTTTATTTTTCACTTTGCCAAGACTCTTAGAAGCAACAGAGTTCCTATCTCATCATGCAAGAATTGACCTATGGATCTACAGATTTTTAATTCAAAATGGTTTAGCTACATATGCAATTTGGATAACATTAGAATTTTTTATCAAATTTGGAGTAGCTTTGGCATGGTCACCTGTATCTCAAAAAATAGAAATACATGACTATGCACCAATTCCGTCTGCCGTATCTGCAATTTTTATTACATTTTTCATTGCTATTATTTTTCCTATGGAGATGATTCTATGGGAGCGATATTTTCGTTATATGACCACTCCACTATTCGGTAAGTTAAAACTTATAAAACTTATCTTATAAATATCTTAAGAAAGAATAAATATTTATTATAAAAATTATTTGAGTTATAATATATATATATATTTTTATAATATATAACTAGTGACTCTCTGGACAGTATCGTGTATTTATGCTCGTTTAAATCAAGTTCCACATCAAGATGAAACTATGAGAATTTATTCACTTACTCTAATTGTTATTTTAACACTACTTTTTATTGGTAGAAATTCCTATATGGTTCTTAGACATTTTCTAAGTCCCATTGCTAAACATGTTTAATTTAGATTTTAATTTTTTGACTTATTTTAATAAAATTAAGACTGATTAGTATTTCCAATAAGATTTCATTCAGTTTCTTATACAAGTGAAGATCAACGAAAATAATAACCAGGGAAAATTCTAAGTATCTCTAACTTCTCTAATAGAAACTGGATAGAANGTATACAAGTGAAGATCAACGAAAATAATAATCAGGGAAAATTCTAAGTATCTCTAACCTCTCTAATAGAAACTGGATAGAATTATTCGATAGAATTACTTAAAATTTTTTGAGTATTTAATTAATTAATTATGCTAAAGTCTTAGAAANGATAGAATTATTCGATAGAATTACTTAAAATTTTTTGAGTATTTAATTAATTAATTATGCTAAAGTCTTAGAAAAGTATTAGAAACGCTCAATTTGAACTGAAAACATTGTGTCTATGTAATGATTTGTTATTTAATAAATTTAAACGGCGTCGTTTTCGTTAGCTTTCACTCTATGTCTGAACTGTATCCTTATATTAGTGATCACACAACTAACTTTTGTCACTGCCAATACAGACATTTCTATTAGAATGAGTATAAGATTTGAGTAAGATCAAAATGTAGGTTACAAAACAGTGGTAAATGTTAAAAAAAAAATAAAAAAAAAAGATGACTTTCATTGAAGAGATTTGGAAAAATATGGGAAAAAAGCTCTCTAGCTCAAATTTAATTTTGGCATTTTGACTAGGAAAATGAACGAAGGCTGAAGAATCTAAAGTCTTTATTAAAGACGTTAGATTTGGTGATTTCTAGATTTGTTATACTATAATACTTTCATTTGATTGTTTTTCATTGTTCAAAAGAATCAAAAGAAAATTAATTGTGAATAAGATGGGAACTTTTGCCATGATTGTTGCTATATAATAGGTGGGGTGTNGAATCAAAAGAAAATTAATTGTGAATAAGATGGGAACTTTTGCCATGATTGTTGCTATATAATAGGTGGGGTGTTAAAAATGGTGCTTAAAAATATTATTATTAATTCGATATAAGTTTGAGATTATTAGGACAGACAGTAGTGATTGGCTAAATAGAAAATTAGAAATGAAGAAATGAAATAGCTCAAATCTGAATATAAGTTCAAACCTTGAAAATGTAAGAGCATGAGCTATTAGTTGCCATTTTGAATCTTTCGTATCATAGTACGTAACTTTGTACTAATAAGTTTTTGAATCTATTTGCGAAATGCCAAAAGTCTCTCACTCAGAGTAGTAGAGTTAGTCAAGTTTCTTCTTTCGACTCAAAATAATCATTTTGTCTCGAAAGTTCTGAAATTGTGGTCAATTAGAAAGAATTAGTCTGAGTGATATTATCATTTGAATCAATTCTTGTCTAAGATGGCTGGAAGTAGTTCGACTAATCCAGCAAATGTGGATCCTAATCGTGAGGCTAAATCATTAGTTATGAATTATGTCATTCTGCTTGTCTTACTTGGGATTCTCTGGTTAATGTATACCGGTGTAAGTTAAATTTAATTACAAATTATTATTATTAAATTTAATAGAATGAAACTAAAAATAAGTTATATTTTCTTCATTTCAGTTGTAAAAAAATTCAACAGACTCTTGTCCAACATCAACCGAATGTCTATCAACCTTATACTTTTACATCCTTACTAAATTATTATTAATTAATGAATTCATCCGGCAGATTTAAATCTTTCAATTTATTTAATTAGAGCCCTACTCTTTCAATTATGTTATTCCCAACACATTTCAATAAGAATTCATTTAGAAAAACTTTTAAAATGTAAAGAAAATTTTTCAGGAAAGTAAAATAACAAAATTGAATTGATTTCTCAACTCCTCCGTTACAATTTTATAAGAAAGAAGAAAAAAAAAATTCTCTGAGGGATGCATGGTTTAAAACTTTAAATTTCGCGCTCTATATTTCTAATACAAAATTCCTAAGGTCATTCACACTTTCTACTTTATTTCTAACCAATCATTTACATTTTGATTGATTGATTGAGAAAGTGTTCAATAACCTCTTATGTCTACAGAATTTGGGTTATTTTTAATGTTTAAAAAAAAACGAATGAAATGAGTAACCGAGAGTTGTAAGAAAGAGTAGATGAAACTTTTAGAAAACTATCATAATCAATTAAAGACATTCATAAAATATGTATACGAATTGTTTGACTTGAAAACAAACAAAGATTTAATTCTAATCAATTAAATACTTGTCAGCAAAAATATCAACATTTGGGATTAATATTTTCGTATCAAGTCCTCTGGTATTCGATTTATATCATCACTCCATGATAATAATTTTAAAATTAGACAAGTTCTACAGTGTGTAGAGAGTTCTAATTTTAGATTGAGTTGGAAGAATGTTTGCAATTTCAACAAATGATCCGCATCGATTTACTCCAAAATTTTACACTTCTCAATCCAAAAATCTAAAAATAATGAATACGTGGTCGTTGGTTTCATTTCAAATTGGTTTTAATTTGATTTTACTTGCTTTTGTTTCAACGACCAACGACCAACGACCACTTTTGATTCTTGGATGGGAAACAGTCAGATTCTAGTCAATTCGACTTCCGATTAGAAATTTTTTCCCTTATTAAAAAACTAAAAATTCAATTTAAATATTTAATACAAAAATGTTAAGAACTTTATTACCAAAAAGAAAACGACTTCATTTTAATGCTACACTTCACTTACTTATACTAGTTTTCGTGTAATGTAGAAGTTGTCACGTTTGTGGTAAGACTCATAGGGGTCATTGACATAGTACTTCTTCTCTCTCCAAAAACGGCAAACCATCTATTGAAATACATTCCAGTGTCAAGTTGAAAAGTACAATTCGTCTAAAAAGACTAAAGTTAAGAAGAAATTACCTTATCTAGCATATGACTCTGTGTAGTATTGCAAAATACGTGTTTCAATGCACGTTTTCTCATTGCATTGTTCTTTCTCCAAACTTTTCTTTGTCGTCCAGCTTTCGGACGGATCCATGCACCCCTAAAGAAACAAAAAACATTTCACTTATGTAAAATAGAAAGTAAAAGGTCAAATTCACTTTACAAGTAAGGTCATACCAATAGAGACGATAGAATCTCTTCACAACATCTTTTACTGTCTTCCGTTTACCCTTGAGCCTTGAAACTCGTATCACCGACCGAACACTCCCTAACATATTACACACACCAGAACTACCAAAAGGAGCAAACTCAATTGCACTCATTGTAGGAGTAGTATTAGCGGTAGGTAAGTGTTTCGAGAATAATCGTAAAGGTAGATTACACTGTAAACAAAAAAAAAAAAAAGTGTGAGTATTGAAGCCTAAATATGTCCTTATTGAGATGATTTACTTGATTAAGAAATTTCCCAGCTCCAACAATCAAAGATATTTGCTTTGAATATGCAGAATTCAGAAGAATTTGATCCTAAGAAAGTAATTGTATCATTTTAAAATATTGATAAAAAAGATATTTTAGAATAAACAAATTGCCTTTGTCTCCTCCACAATTGCTTCCAAATTATCAGCATTGCAGACCAAGTCATCCATCGACTCTTTTATTGGTTTTCTATTCTCAGTCGTCAACAATTCAGCCATGTTCCTTTGCTTCGTAATAACCAAATTGGACCATGTCCGGAGGAATTGAGATCTTCCCTGGAAATTGTTGTAAACAATATAACATAACCTCTCAAGAAAATATTATACCAAACCCAAACTGTACATTACTTTTCTAGTTGTATTTTTCCAGCTGAGAAATGCCGCGTTAGCTACTTGAATTGTATCTTCTGAATCCGATTTACCATTTGCAGAAACATTAGTCACAACTTCATCTGTCACTGGATTAGAAACTTCAAGTGTCTTGTTATTTTTTGCTCCAACCAAACATCCATTCACAAAGGTTTTGTCATGTAACTGTTTAGATGAAGCATGAAATCCTTCAGACATCATTGGACTCTAAAAAAGAATAAATTTTAATTATTGAAAATCACCACAAAAAATATGACGCTCGAAGAGATGTTCGATTAACATTTAGTTAAAATTTATTTTCAAATGAAATACTGAACAACAGCAGGCTATTTCGTTGGTTTAAAAAATAATTTACGTAAGAACGTAGGGCACATTATATTGATAAATAATTGGTCTTAGCTGTCCTTGCACATGCTCCTGTATAAATATAGCGCTGTTTCCTACACCATAAGGCCAAGGCTAAGTTACTAATATTATAATTTAAGAAGAAAAGAAGTTTATTATGTATGGAAGTTATAGGTCAAAGTAAAGCACCGTCCGCTGATGCTGATTTTATCAGCCCCATGTATCAGGCCTAATGTATCAGTCCGTTCCCTCCTAACAAATCAACCTAACCCTAACAACCTAAAAAAAAATCTTAATACTACTAGTGTAATGGGCTGATACTGATACATAGGACTGATAGATTGGACTCATTACAATCAGCAGACGGTCCTTTACTTCTACCGAAACCTTGGCAATTCATTATCAGTCGAGCAGCAGGAGGGAGGATGTTTGATTTCGTCATAATGACACCTAGTAACAAGTTAATAATGTGATTACTGTCTGTTTGTTCGGTAGGAAATTCTTTCCAAAATTAAAAAATCTAACACACTTTAGAGTTTACTCACCAAAAATCCGGCGTATCGCAAATTGATTCCCAACCTCAAACTTGCTCTGAATCTGAGGATCATCGTGTTCAGTTGATAACGAATAAATGAATAAATTGGAAGAATAAAGAAAGTAAAAGAAGATTGAGTTCCTTAAGTATTCTTGGATAAGCAAGACATGCTGGTTTATCAAATTCAAATACCACTCAAAATTCAAACCAATTAAAAACAGAAAAAGTAAATTAAAATCAAAACAGTATTCAGTCAGGAACCAGGCGTCTGAATAATTTCCCTAGGTGTGTGAAAACTGAGATGAGTTGCTGATGTGAATTCTACCGGACAACTTACAGTACATATCACTTACTAAATTATTAATTGAATTCAAAATACAATGAAATACAATGAAATTCAAAATATGTGAGGAAGAAAAATAATTTTTCTTCCACACATCAAAAAAATAAGAAATTAGGGAGTTGAAGTTCTTAAAAACTATTCTCTGCGTCTCTCTAACACCCATTTTATACGTAAATTTTATTCGTCCTACACTCAAATGAAAATCCAGTATGATTGTTGAATTTTTTAAATAACATATTTTGTAATTTAATTTACCTTAAGAATTAAGACTTTTTTTTGCAAAATTTCAATAATCATACTGCATTGCATTCGAATGAAGGACGAATGACATTAAGTATAAAACGATCATGGAGTCAATATTTAACTCCTCAAAAGTAGATGAGTCAGACTCAGAGTCAGATTTTGACTCGTGAGTCGACATGAGGGTTGAGTCACCAATGTACTTTTAGAATTATTTGCTTCTGAGTCGGATACAAACAGCATATTGAGTGAACTATCTTAACCTTTATTTTCATTAGGTTTAGAGTTTAGAGCCGACTTCTGAGTCAGACTTATACCTTTTACTCTACTATTTCCGTATATTCACACCGTGGGATCATACCATAGTTTTCATGTGATTAAGGATGTACAGTTCAAGACATTTATTAGATCGTCCTATATAAGATTATTATTATATAAGTTTTTGGTTATTACAGCAGAGTTTTATGCGTTTGGTGTGTTCTAATGTATTTAGTAAGGGATATCAACGATTTATTACAACGGTTGTAAGAGAAAAAACATCTATAACAATATCCTTTGGTTGTATTATTTTTGAACCGGAAGCTGCATATGAGAGCCAAATTCAAATCGCAATAAACAAAAACAAGCCTTTTTTACACTTTCTAAAAGTACCACTTGAAATCATTTCAATCGAAAGGTCTTTCTTGTAAAATCTTTATCTACAAAAAACTACAAATTATTTTGAGAAATAACTTAAGAAAAAAAAAATTTTTTTTTACCATATACTTTTTATAAGATTTTCCTGCTTTTATATGCGGTGAAAGAACTATCAGTTATAAGAGAAGGGTTTCTAAGCAACAAAATAAATAGTTTTATAGCCGTCGTGCACTGTAGTTGATCCTCTGGAACCAGATATGAAACTCAATCCGTAGATCGGATCGGTATCAATAGAAATTTAGATGTATCGGATCGCAGAGTGGTATAGAAAGGTTATTTTTTAATTCTTGGCTCGGTATCGAGGGATTTTGTCTTTGGCTCGGATCGTGAATAGGTATCGACTATCGAATATTTTATTCTTGAGTTGGATCGCGGATCGGCATCGATTTATTTTTGCTTGTTGGCTCGGATTGAGATCGAAATTTATCCAAGTTTTTAAAGTAAAAGTTTCTTTGACTAAAATTCATGATTTATTAGTTAAGAAATGATAAATTTTTAGCTTGAACAAATTCCATATTGCAATTATGTTTTCTATTAATTAATGATAATAATAACGTTATTCGTTTATTTTGTTATTCGGCAAACAAAAATAATAAAATAAACGAATTATGTTGTAATGGAAAATTTAACTACTTCGCTAAGCTCAACCTTTAATATCTCTAAATTTTATTTTCAATACAGATTTTCTTTTGAGAAAGTAATTCGTTGTCAACTTTTTCTTTCAATNATAATAAAATAAACGAATTATGTTGTAATGGAAAATTTAACTACTTCGCTAAGCTCAACCTTTAATATCTCTAAGTTTTATTTTCAATACAGATTTTCTTTTGAGAAAGTAATTTGGTTGTCAACTTTTTCTTTCACTGTAACATTATTTTCTTATTTTTAATGTTTTTCCAAAAGCCTCAGGGATAGTTAAATAGAAATTTATATAAAAANTGTAACATTATTTTCTTATTTTTAATGTTTTTCCAAAAGCCTCAGGGATAGTTAAATAGAAATTTATATAAAAAGCAGGAGTATTAGATTGGTTATTATAAATTTTGAAGTATGGAACTTGTTCAAGCTAAAAAAATTATCATTGGGTAATTGATGTTTTATGAATATCAGTGAGATTTATTTAGAGAAACTTTTCCTAAATACTAGACTTAATTTACTGACTTGATTAAAGTATGATGATTCAGGGTTGCTCAATTTGCGCTGTGTATATTTTGTAGAACACTCAAAATAATCTTAAACATTTTTATTTTGCTGTAGTGTTGCTAAATTCATACGTAAAATTGAATTTCAAATTAAATTTAATACACTTCAAATATATCTGAGTCACAACGAACATAATTTTCTAAAAAGACTTCATCCCCATACTTTTCCTCATTAGTTTTTACAATTAATTCTTGTTTATTGATTTTTTGATTTAAAAAAAATTGAATTCCTGTATTAAAATTCAAAAATACACTACGAAAGTTAGACAACACTGCAAGCTCCTAGAAATAGTAGCAAAGCAGCTTAGAAGTAACAGCTACACAACTTTTAGCAGCAGAGCTGCTACTTCTAGTGTATTCTCANTAGTAGCAAAGCAGCTTAGAAGTAACAGCTACACAACTTTTAGCAGCAGAGCTGCTACTTCTAGTGTATTCTCAATTACTGATCTATTAGGTTACGAATACGGTATTTTTTTAATCAACTTTTGTACTTTTACAACGATCTCAAAATTTCTACACAACCACTGATATTTGAAATCATCATCACCCCACAGCTGGGCAGATCATAAATAAACCAATAAAAGACAAAATTTCTAGNTAGTAGCAAAGCAGCTTAGAAGTAACAGCTACACAACTTTTAGCAGCAGAGCTGCTACTTCTAGTGTATTCTCCATTACTGATCTATTAGGTTACGAATACGGTATTTTTTTAATCAACTTTTGTACTTTTACAACGATCTCAAAATTTCTACACAACTACTGATATTTGAAATCATCATCACCCCACAGCTGGGCAGATCATAAATAAACCAATAAAAGACAAAATTTCTAGTGTTTTCCATGACTCTCAGCCCGAGTCGATCACTAACTCTGGGAGCCATGACTCGGGCTCTAAAATTTGGGAGTCGACTCCAGAGTCATGATTTTGATTCCTTGATTTTCGGGCGTAGACTAACTAAGAGTCATGACTCGTTTGGATTTCCTAAAGAGTACCACACTTTTTTAAACTTAAACAAACGAATGAAAATTGTAGAATGTTAGGGAGTAATTTTGGAGCAGAGCGTCCCATTAGTTTCCTTATAATTAAAAGATTTGGGTACTTTTTGGTTAAATCCAACCCATGACTCACCAGAGTCACGTAATAAAACATAGAAAATTGCGTATGACAATCTGAAATTAAAAGAAAATTAATTTAGTAGTGAAAGTATATAAAGAAAGGATGAGAAGAATAAGGCCCATATGTTTATTTGTCTATGTCAGAAAAGAATCATGGACTCCAAAGTCGAAAAGTCAACTCCCAGCGAGTCATGGTTCTAACTCCGAGCGAGTCAGAGTCAACGAACCTAAGTAAACTTAATCAGCTTAAACAAAATTAAACAAACAAAACAGAAAAAAACTTCTCAAATTGTGAGTATGGAATTTAGTTTTATTTTACTGTCAAAATAAAAATGATTAACCCTTCTCATCCATTTTGCTTCAAATGCGGAAGAAAAAGTGCATGGTAATTTCGGTGCACCGAGAGTTCATTCAATTTTGGTTTGCGATTAAAACAAGAAATCACATTAGTATTCTCCATGACTAACTCTGATTCTCATGACTGTCAGAATTTTTGGGAGTCGAGAGTCATCTGATGACTCTGACTCCTTTGTGTTTNACTTAAAGTTAATTGACCTTCTCAAATTCTGAGTATGGAATTTAGTTTTATTTTACTCTCAAAATAAAAATGATGAACCCTTCTCATCCATTTTGCCTCAAATGCGGAAGAAAAAGTGCATGGTAATTTCGGTGCACCGAGAGTTCATTCAATTTTGGTTTGCGATTAAGACAAGAAATCACATTAGTATTCTCCATGACTAACTCTGATTCTCATGACTGTCAGAATTTTTGGGAGTCGAGAGNACAAGAAATCACATTAGTATTCTCCATGACTAACTCTGATTCTCATGACTGTCAGAATTTTTGGGAGTCGAGAGTCATCTGATGACTCTGACTCCTTTGTGTTTTGGAATAAGAGTCATGACTCTGAGAGTTAACTCCCAGATTTAGGAGTCATAACTCTTTTCCAACATCTGTAAATACTTATTATGACTATTTTTCTTAATACTGACTGATTTTCTGATGTTTTCTTATCTACTTTAACCATTAAATGAATCAAAAATTTTAAGTTTAGATTGTCCTAGTTGATTTTCCATATTTTGTATTACATAACTCCGGAGTCAGAGTCATGACTCTGACTGTGACTCAGAGTTGACTTCCCAAACTCCAGGAGTCAGAGTCATAATTCCGAGAGTTGAGTTACAACATTTTGAGAGTCAAAGTCATGACTCCTAGACTCAATGACTCTGACTCAGGCCAAACCATGAGTCATGAAGAATACTAAACCGCATGAACCATGCGCAAGCATGGTAGTTGATTGTGATGAGTAATGCGGGAAGACCAGCTCTGTGGATTACNAACCGCATGAACCATGCGCAAGCATGGTAGTTGATTGTGATGAGTAATGCGGGAAGACCAGCTCTGTGGATTACAAAATGTAAAATGTGGGTTGTGGGTTAACTCTGTGACGGACAATTCCCGCCGAAAGTTGATTCAAAATGTAGTTTGCGAATTTGAATAAAAATTGTTAACATTTGAGAGGTAGTTGCTATGGGATGAGGTAGGTTGNCAAAATGTAGTTTGCGAATTTGAATAAAAATTGTTAACATTTGAGAGGTAGTTGCTATGGGATGAGGTAGGTTGAGCTAAAATGAGAGAAATGAGAATCCTTGTTTTGTGTAACCTAACAGCGGTGCGGACGAGCGGGAGAACTCCTTTTGAACTCATTTCTTTTCATTTCTTTCCTCAGTTCGACTTTTGCACTCAGAAGAGAAGGTCGTTGTTTGAATTTACTCCGCTAAAACTTTTGACTCCTCAATTCAAAATCAATTTATTCCAAGACATCTTTCAAGTCTTTCTTCACATTCAAGTTCCATCATGCTTGGTACTCGATCTGCCCTCAGTCTCAAATTCATGCCCACCTCCCGCTTTGCGAAGGTAACTTATTTATATCAATTATTATAAATTTGACAGTTTTACTTTACTTTCTCTTTTGCTACCAATAATTGGTTAATTAATTATTAAGAAGGAATATTTTAATTAATTTTATGGAATTTTTGTCTGAAAATAAAAATTATGATGGGGTGTTTGGGGTCAATGACCTTGATTTACAAAGTCCGTTAGGACAGGGCGGACTCTGAGTTCGTTGACCTTTCCCGTTTTGAAGTTTCAATAAAAAAAATTTTTTTTTTTACTTTTTCGCCTTGGAGGAGGGAGGTCAATGACCTATAGAAATATGAAGCAGTTTGTTTATTTTGTAATTTTTTTTTTTTTTTTTTTTTTTTGGGTACAGGTGAATGAGTTCAATGCTCTCCGAATGTTGACCGTTGGTTCACCTGGAAATGATGGAAAAAAGTAAGTTGATTTTTTTTAAATGACGTAGTAAGTTTGTTATAACTTTTGAAAAGCTTTAAAAAAATTTTTTGTTTTGGATTTAGGCCACCATCTGGAAAGAAACGTGGGATTTACACTGCCATAGGAACAATTGCTGCTCTTGGTGGGATGGCCTATGCTTATAAAGTCTTCACTAATGATAAGTACGACCCAATGGAGCCTTTCAATTGGGCGAAGAATCAATTAGGCTTGTCGGAAAATCCAACAAAACTTTCCGAGCCAATTTCACAGAAGATAGTGGAAACAAATGAGAGTCAGATTCTGGGTTCTGATTTGGTGTACAATGCTTTCACTTCAATTTAGCAATTAACCATTGTTTTAACTGTATTCCACTAATTCCTTGTGATGTTTGATTTTACCTATGGCATCCTCTCATGTTTCCATTTTCTGTATTCCTCTCCCACATTGCTTTTTATCATTATTTATGTTTCACTTTGTTTAATTTATTTTACATTGTCTCAGGGCTAGCTGTGCAGGGAAAGATGATTGTGGTCCCGAAAAGTGTAATTGAAATTATATATCAACAAATATAATACCTGTTTGTGTGATGACTTAAAAAATTATGAATTTATTTCTAATAGGTGGTGACACCGCCTGTCTCCGCAAGATGGATAAGGAAGAAGAGAATATTGCTAAGTCAAACAGCGATCTTGAAAAGGCTTTGAAAGAAGTTAAGCCACGTGCAATGGAAGCGACTGAGTGGGCTTTGAAGGTATGGCATATTTTTAAATTTTTAATAAAGAAATGTACAGTTACAATGTTCGAACAGGCTTATTGTGAAGCTGTCGAGGCAATCAAACTGTTCATGGACAAAGCTTATTGTGCAATCGAAGACGATAACTTGGACACTCCACGTTTTGAAGAGACTTGGTGTGAAGTCTACGAAAATGCTCTTAAGCGTTGTGAAAAGGTAATTTTGCACTAATAGTTACTCAAACTACAAATGTTGTAAATTTTTATCGAATTTTAGGTCAAAGACGCTATTCAAAAGGGTCAGTGTGCATGGGAGCTCCTTTGCAAACTTCGTGAAATTATCGAGAATGGGAAAGTTTGCAAGTATACTTCTTGCAACCCACTTCTCATTACTGCTGAGGAGACTCTTCTCTGTGCCGAACGTGAGCTGTTGAATGCGAAGGCTAAGATGGACTGTGTTCAGAGCGAGTCCCGTATGGTCGAACAGTACAAGAATCTCATTGAAGACTTCCGCCGAGATATCAAGGTTATATCTTTCTTCTTGTACCAAAAAGAAAAATAAGTTTTACTTTGCAATATTATTTTCTTGTAGGCTGAAATGGAGTCAATGCTGACTACAAATCTAGAATGCCGTGGAAATTTGACTGAAACCGAGAGTGCTATGGTCCTTACTCATGCCTACAAGAAGGTTCTTCGTGTTCAAAAGGAGCTTGCTCTAGTTCAGGTATCCATGGACAAAGTTCCTTGCAAGCAGAAGGAAACTTTGTGCTAGCTAAGGTGCTTACCTACCCAATTCCACGGCTATTTTAAAAGTTTTTGTAATATTTGCACAAATTTTTATTTAACTTTTTTGTTAGCCTGGGTTGTTGCTTTAATATCACACTAATTTTCCCTTGTATTTCTTAGGAAGTGGTTGACGATTGTGAGGAACCTGAATCTTCCCGTAACAAATGATAAACCTATACTCCTACAAACCTAAATCAAAAATCCTAATTAATATATACCATCCCTCCCCGTAGCTTGTATGCTTTAACCCTATTAACTCAAACCAATCAAAATGAAATAGGGTTCCAAAAAATGAAACGGTGTGATATCAAAATCAAATAAAACTCTTAGTGTAAACCTACTTCTCCTATCCTTGCTTTAATTTTAGCTTTTAGTCTGCTTGATTTCATTCTACTTATTGTAGTTGCTTTTTTTCGTATTGGTCCTGAAAAAACATTAAGGGACTATGCTAAGAATGGTGAAGTAATTTTTAGTTATAATTTTAATGTAATTAATTAATATTTGGTTTAGTAGCTTCTAATTAGCGTCTTTAGCCTTGTAATTGTTGGCTGATTGTTATGACTCTTGTAGTTTTGATATTTAGTTACGCTCATTAGTTTTCTCTATACTCGAGTCTACTTTGATATTTTCGAAAATGTTAATGACCTCACTCTTGAAATGTTAGGCAAAGGGGTATGCAGAAGATCTTGAAGGCTTGGGCGTAACCGATGCACATAAACAGGTAACAATATTCAAGTTTCCTTATGAATTATGGAACATGAGTTACAAAAAAAAAATTCTGATTTAGTTGAGTGAGATTAAGGCGCATTACGAGAAAGAACTTGTGAAAGCACTGGCTCGACAGGCTCAAGTTCATCATGATACGATTGAATTAAGCAAGGATTTGATACGAAAGGATTATGAAAGAAAATTCAGGCAGATTAGCGACATCACGGAGTCAGAGCACTTAGTTGACCTGCGTGCCAAGTACACCCAAGCTACTTCCGCTCTTGCAGCAATGAGAAAAGTCTTGACAGGTATTACTTGCGGATAACTCAACGGAAGTTGAACTAGTATTACTTACTAGAGTTGTCCCGTGTACTCGGCCCATTTCTGGCAAATAAGCTAGTATGAGTACTCGGCCAGTCGAAACGAAACTAGTCTACTCTAGATTTTGATACTCGCCTAGAAGCCGAGTATCAACATCTTGTAAAAATAATCGATACGTTGAACAAAAGGTGTGAAAAGTCTAAATTTCAGTGTAACATGTTGAAGTGAAAATTTAATTATAAAACAATTTAAATTCATCGCTTCTGTAATCAAAAATTTTGTCTAGTCGACCGCAACCTGTAATCATACTTATTCTCTTAGTCTATAGACTATTGGTTCAGTTTGTTTAATATTTAAAATTAAGTACTTTCAAAGGGCATCTTACAAAGTTAACTAAACTGAAGCACCTGTTATTTCTACGAATGACATGCCATCGTGTAGAACTCGTGCATATGACCAAATTTGATCAAGGAGTAACTCTGTGAAAATTGGTCAATGACCTCTAGAGATCACCATAAAGTTAATATATGGTCAAATTACTAGAACTTCTAGTTTAGAGACCAAGGATAAATTTTTGGAAACTAAAGCCTCATTTAAACATTGCTTAGTCAGGATGTCACGATCTATGTTTGTACCAAGTTTCAAGTAAATTGAATAGGAGACCCTGTAACTTTGATCACCTCTAAGAGGTCAAAGATAAATTTTCACAGATGGATTCGTATGATGAGCAAAGTTGGCCAAATACATGAGCACTACAAGATGACATNTGTAACTTTGATCACCTCTAAGAGGTCAAAGATAAATTTTCACAGATGGATTCGTATGATGAGCAAAGTTGGCCACATACATGAGCACTACAAGATGACANCAGATGGATTCGTATGATGAGCAAAGTTGGCCAAATACATGAGCACTACAAGATGACATATCGTCGGTTAAAGTTCAAAACCACATATCTCAAAAAATTGAAGTCTACAAAATCTCGTATGTCACATTTGGCCCAAAAGTAACACCTACGGTAGTGTAATGTAGTTAGTCAGTTATTTGTGTCATCTGAAAAATATGTTTTTTTTTTCAGTTACGTATTTTTGTTTTTGGACTAAATGTGGCACACGAAGTTTTGCAGACTTGAATTTTATGAAATATGTGGTTTTGAACTTTCATCAGCGATACAGCCCAACCAGTTAGCTTTGGTTCAGGACATTTATTGAGAATAACTTCTATACGGCTAAATTTTTGAAAGGCAGATTTTTTACAAGTAATTGTCATGCTGTTAGACGAATGTGTGCCTAATTTCACCCCATTACCATAATTAGCGGGGTCACAGGGAGCGAAAATCAAAAGTGAGAGGGAAGAAAGCGACCACTAAGCTTTGGTTCACTGTTTGATTTTGCGCTTTTTCTTGTGAAATAACTTCTTCCGCTTATGAAAATTACATAATTAGGTAAGTATAATTATCAATTTGCTAAAATCTTGTTAAATACACTTCTCTTTTTATGTCTGTGCTTACTTTTATCCTAGTTCATTGCCATGGGACGAGGAAAGTTACTGACTCCATTTGAGCTGGGTCAAATTTTCAGCCTTTATCGTTCTGGACGTTCAAATCGTCAAATTGCAGTTCTAATGGGTAGATCCATTAATTGCATCAATTATCAGATACGAAACAACTGCAGCTCAGTCCCAAAAGGGAAGCCTAAGAAGGCATGGAAACTTTCACTTAGGGACAAAAGACGAATAATTCAAGCTGCAAGTAACAAAGTGACTTCTTTGGCCCAGATCAAGCATGAACTTATGCTTCCAGTTTGTAAGGAAACAATAAGGAAAGTGTTGGTGGACTCGAAAGTTATCAAATATGGTCGAAAACTGAAGAAACCTCCGCTTACACCAATCCACAAGGAAAAGCGGTTGTCATGGGCCAAAGAAAAAATCGGTTGGGAAATTCAGTGGCAAAATTGTGTATGGAGCGATGAAAAGAAATTCAATTTGGATGGACCTGATGGTCTTTCGAATTATTGGCATGACCTAAGAAAAACTCCATTGATATTTTCTAAGCGTCAATGCGGTGGCGGATCAACGATGATTTGGGCGGCTTTCAGTTACCATGGCAAGACTCCTCTTGCGTTCTGTTCAGCTCGCCAAAATGCTTTGGAGTACCAAACTCATCTTCAAAACTACCTTCTTCCTCACTTTCATCGTCTAGGCCGAGGAAATGGTATATTTATGCAGGACAACGCGAGCTGTCACACCGCTAAATCCACAAAACAATTCCTTGAACATTTGAAAATTCCAATAATGGTGTGGCCACCTCGATCTCCAGACTTGAATCCAATCGAGAACTTATGGGGTGTCCTTGCGCGAAAAGTTTACGCCAACGGGAGACAATTCAATTCTATCATTGATCTCAAAATGGCGATTCAAGATGCATGGATAGAATATCCGGCTTCGAAGCTACGAACGTTGGTTTCCTCGATGTCAAATCGTCTTTTTGAATTAATCCTGGCTAAAGGCAATTCAATAAACTATTAATCATCTCATTTCTTAAGTAATTCCTTATGAATTGTTCGTAAATCTATAATAAAGTAAAGGTGAACCAAAGCTTAGTGGTCGCTTTCTCCCTCCTCACTTTTGGTTTTTTCGCCCTGTGACCCCGCTAATTGTGGTAATGGGTTGAAATTAGGCACACATTCGTCTAACAGCATGACAATTACTTACAAAAAATCTGCCTTTCAAAAATTTAGCCGTAGANTTGCAAAAAATCTGCCTTTCAAAAATTTAGCCGTATAGAAGTTATTCTCAATAAATGTCCTGAACCAAAGCTAACTGGTTGGGCTGTAATGTTACTCGTAGAAATAACAGGTGCCTCAGTGTGGTGCACATTGTGCGGTGCATTTTCAATTTAGGAATGCCAACATTTCTCCAAGTTGCGGGAAGAGTATGTTACGACGATCTTCGTAGACGATTCCTTCCTGTGAAAACAATCATTCGCTAAAAACGGTACTTACAGGTACAGATAGATAGTGAAAAAGGAATTCAAGTGAATAATGACCTCAGTACTAAGCCGAGTACTCGGTCGAAAATTACTATCCGGTTTTCTTAAATTGACCGAGTATGAGTGAGTACTCGGCATTTGGCCGAGTATAAGTACTCGGTATTTGGCCGAGTATGAGTACTCGGTATTTGGCCAAGTATGAGTACTCGGTATTTGGCCGAGTATGAGTACTCGGTATTTTGGTACGGGTACATCCGTACCCGTACCTTATTTTAAAAAATCTGATCCGCTTATACCCTACTCATAATTATCCCCCTCCGTAGCCGTACATTTTGAAAAATTAAGGGTCTGCTCATACGCGTACCCACTCCTNACTCGGTATTTGGCCAAGTATGAGTACTCGGTATTTGGCCGAGTATGAGTACTCGGTATTTTGGTACGGGTACACCCGTACCCGTACCTTATTTAAAAAAATCTGAACCGCTTATACCCTACTCATAATTATCCCCCTCCGTAGCCGTACATTTTGAAAAATTAAGGGTCTGCTCATACGCGTACCCACTCCTCTTCGAAAAATTTAGCCTCCACATACCCTTACGGGTAAATGTACGGTGTACCACTCAGGTATGGCATACATCTGGGGTTCGTACCCATATCTTCACGTAAATAATTACAATTGCTAAATATCAGTATCCGTAGCTTTTCCTCGCCATATATACCATATCCGTACCTTATCGAAAAAAAACAACGTCCGTTCATTCCCATACCCATACAAGTAAAGGTACGTACGGGTATGGCGAACATTTTCTGTACCCAATGTACGGCGAACGCAAAACGCCCAGCTGTGACCACGTGTATGGCAAAAAAAATGCATCCCGAATAAAAATCGTTACAATGTTCCCTGTTTCGTAATATCTGTTTGACAAAATTGTTTCGAAATCAACTCGTCCCCACCCTACCCCTTACCGCCCTCCCTACTTTCCAACACCCTTCATAGTGAACGAATCTTTAATCGGAGACCGATTGTTAGGTTGTTATGTCTTCTAGAAGTCGTCTGAATCCAGACATGGCCGAGTAATTTGTATTCCTAAATTAAATTTTAGTTTCGAACTGCAAAAAGTTACTTGAATTCCAAAATTAATTGAAAGGTTACGTTAAATAAATTTTTCCACTTAGAGTCCGTTTCTCTAGAACTATATCAAAAAGTTGGGAAGAAAATCGGCCAAAAATGGCCGATGCTGATTTATTTTAAAATGTCCGATGTGCCGATTTCAAAATCGGCATCAGTCGATCCCTAATTTAAACATGATTTATATCCGAGTCTTATATTTAAATTTTTTTGTAATTCATAGAAAGTAAAGAGAACGTTGAAAGATCAAAAGAACTAAGAAAGTTATGGACAGATTGCAGTACCTTGTATAATAAGATTCATTTTTCAAATGACCTTGAAAGAGATTCGACAATTTCTACCAACAAAAGTAAGGTCAAAATATATTAATAACTTAGAATATTGAGGGTATTCCTGCTTTTGGTTATAAAATAAAAAGTTGTTAAATTTTAAATATTTTTATTTTATAAAAAGGTGAGATCATTTTATACGTCTGTGATTGGTCTGATTATTTTTCCTCTCCGTTAAAGTTTAATAAGCTCAGGGGCATCTTTTTGGTTTTTATTTTTATTGTTAAACTTCNTTCTACCAACAAAAGTAAGGTCAAAATATATTAATAACTTAGAATATTGAGGGTATTCCTGCTTTTGGTTATAAGGTAAAAAGTTGTTAAATTTTAAATATTTTTATTTTATAAAAAGGTGACATCATTTTATACGTCTGTGATTGGTCTGATTATTTTTCCTCTCCGTTAAAGTTTAATAAGCTCAGGGGCATCTTTTTGCTTTTTATTTTTATTGTTAAAATGCAAATAAATAACGTCAACTGAGGAGGAGAAAGGGTCAAACTCACACTTTTTATTTCATGTTGTAGTTGAAGAGATGTATGAGAGAATTGAAACTTACTACTTTGTGGTCTCAGCTTTCCTCTCATGCATCCTCTCAACTACAACATGCAAAAGAGGCGAGGGAAATTTTTGAATACCNGTTGTAGTTGAAGAGATGTATGAGAGAATTGAAACTTACTACTTTGTGGTCTCAGCTTTCCTCTCATGCATCCTCTCAACTACAACATGCAAAAGAGGCGAGGGAAATTTTTGTAATACCAAAGTCAAAAATAAATGTCAACATAACAACATTTGACTTTTTACCCTTCCCGATATTCTATTAATATCACTCATTAAAATATATCAAATAAAAATTTAACATTTAACCAGGCCACGTGGAATACCCTCATTATGTTCTTAGTTTAATATTTTATTTATTTAAGGTCAACTATTGAAAGAATTTGGAAATGATGACTTTGCTCTTCAATTACTCAAAACCATTCCAGACAGTGTAGATAGTATCGAAAATTTAAGGAGCCGATTCTTTAACAAAATAGACAAGACTTGTCGGAATGTTGGTGTGTTCAGAGAAAGTGAACATGTATCTTTATGGAAGTACTTTTGGGGTTATATTCAAGGATCACTTACTTCACGTTGTGGTACGTATTTTTTACATTAAGTCTATATAAGTCATAAAGAATCATTTATGATTTACAGAAGGTGATACGGAGTTTGTAAGTACAATTTATCAAATATTGGACAAAACTGCCTACCACTTACGGCGAGGGGAGCTTCTGGAAGCTGTACTCACGATAAATAAAACAGAAGGTACTATTAGTAGTAGAAACCACTAATTTTTTTCTTTTAGTTACAAGGTAAAATATTTAAAAAAAAAATTTTTTTTTNGTTACAAGGTAAAATATTTAAAAAAAAAAATTTTTTTTGTTTTTTTTTCTACATTGTTTCTAGATCCTGCACGAACGGTTTGTCAAGACTGGTTATCCGATGCTCGAGCTGTCCTTGAAGTTAGTCAAATACTATTTGCTCTGATGACACATGCGAATGCCCAGAATCATTATAATCAACAATAAATAAAGAATCTGGTAAGTTGAAAATCAACTAACGCAGTCATTTCTTAAATTAAGTAACTAGTTCTCGATTATTCCCTGTGTTCACTTTAATTTGAATCAAAGAAGAATTGATAAATACGAAATGAGGGAACTCACCATTTCATGAAACATTTAAGTTTCAGAATTCAAACAACGGTATTTCAAATGATTTCAATTATTTTGTAATCCTAAATTCATTTCTTGGAGATATTAAAAAAAAAATGAAATGGAATTGATTGAATTTAAGTTATATCCATTTAAGTAATGTTCATCTCTTAAGATTTGAGATTTATATGAAAGATGATTTAATATTTTGAATTAGTTGCCCCGTTTATTCTCATTTACTAAAGGACATTGATATTAGATAAGAATTAATTTCAATTAAATAAAATTAAATATAAGATGAAAACACCGGATGAGTAAGAGGTTCAGTATTTAAGAACCAAACTCCAACAACCAATTGGAAGGAAATGAAAGAACAGTTTTCAATTATGGGAAAATTATATTGAGATCAAACTAACATAAAAATAATATTCATGTTAATCCTCGCCACAAGTCATATGAATGTCTTTTTTTTTTTTTTTTCATTTTTTTTTTAAATGATTCATTTCATAATATATATATTATGTAACTTTAAACTTTAATAGTTGTAACATTCATTTTCAAAAAGAAATTGAACTACTACTTTTTTTTTTTTTTTGTTGGCAAATTAAGGAGGCACACTGCAGGAGGATGTCATTCTTAAGTTTCAAGTTGACTTTCGTCTCGTAAATTAATTAATTTCATCAAAATATGTTGTTTTAAAATTAACTATTAGATATATATATATATTTTTAGTTTATAATTAATATCTCATGATATAGCTCGTTTTTTTTTCATTGTTGAACTTGATGAAGGTGACGAAGAGAGTAAAGTTAAATAATTTCAATTTAAAGTTCAACTAAATTCTTCGTCAAATAATTAATATTTAAATACTATTTTAAATTAATTCTTATTTTAATTTACAAACTAAAAATTGAGTTACAGATCTTTCCTAAATTCATTCTTCTTCTAGTCTAAAAACAAAACAAAAAAAAAACATTCAATTTAAAAATTATTGGATCTGAAGGATTTTGAGGGATGATTTTTGTTGTCTCTTTCTAAGCTAGTCATAGTCCTAATGATACGATTGGTCCAAACCAACCGTAACCGTGTCAATTAGAAACTACGGTTTCTTCAAGTACTTATTCAATCACAGTGTAAAGTTCAATATAGTATTTTTTTTTTTTTTTTTTGTTTTTTTTTTTTTTTTTTGTATAATTAATAATAGTGATTGACTTGACATGTTTCAAAATATTTTTGAAATCTTTTCTACTAAACATTAAAGTTGGAATAGTATATACCTAACAACATGTTGATTTCCAATTTGAGTATAAATTTTGTTAATCTTAAATTGAAATGGAACATATATGACATAATGACTACTATAAATATTGTAGGCATCACGTAAATTAATCCAGTCTCCTAAATAATAAATCTTGTTTTTTTTTAGGTCTGTAGGAATAAGATTCACCCTGTTTACCTCTGGTTTTAGTACTAGAATTTTGACACTGTANAATAGTATATACCTAACAACATGTTGATTTCCAATTTGAGTATAAATTTTGTTAATCTTAAATTGAAATGGAATATATATGACATAATGACTACTATAAATATTGTAGGCATCACGTAAATTAATCCAGTCTCCTAAATAATAAATCTTGTTTTTTTTTTAGGTCTGTAGGAATAAGATTCACCCTGTTTACCTCTGGTTTTAGTACTAGAATTTTGACACTGTANTTTTTTTTTAGGTCTGTAGGAATAAGATTCACCCTGTTTACCTCTGGTTTTAGTACTAGAATTTTGACACTGTAGACTAACTGTCCATGACATAAAATTATATCACACTAATTCGCTTGAGCTCATTATAACATGCTCACCATACGCTGCTTTGGGGTATTCTAATTTTTTTTTTTTTTTTTTTTTTTTATATATATATACAAATTGATTCTAATATATATTATAATCTAATTAATCACAAATTCAGATTAATTCTTCTAGAGGAGTAATCTTTAGTAGCAGCGTATGAAATACCATGGAAATAGCACTAAGCCATTAGAAGATATTAATTCAAATATTTAGAGATCCCTTCAGTCAATTAGAATTTAAAATATCTTAAAATTTGGTTGATGTAAAATGATAAATCTCATATATCACCGAGAGTACCTGATAACAACAATTTAACAACAATTTAACATCAAAATAGTTTCTTATCACAAAATTTTAGCAACATAAATTTTTTTTTTTTTTTTTTGATACACTTTCAAGCTAGTAAGGTCCTATTCCTTTTAACCATGCTTAATAAGAATAAATCTGATTCACAACACAGGATCTGAGATATTCTTGACATTATTAGTTTAAAAATATAAATACTAATTACGTTTCATGGAATGATTTCAACATCACACACATCTGATAAAATCACACTTTTACCCCGTTTGTCTACTACGGAAGAACGAATTCCAAAAGTCAAAATCTTAATTTTTAAAAAACAACATTTTCAAAAATACAACTCTTCTGTCAGACTTCTTCCTATTTTGACTATTTTTTCTTTTTCTTTTTTTTTCGCAAAATATCAAGAAACTCCTCAGGGAGGATCTAAACTTTGAACTAAATAAATAACCTCAGTCAGTAGCATTAACTAATAGCTATAGCTATAAAAAGGAATTTATAACAATGAAAACTAAATACTACTTAAAAAAAAAAAATCTATCATTATGATAACTTGGACTAGCCTAGCACCGCCTGATCCTCTGTATCGTGAGTTGGGTTTGGCTTTCTTTCATACGAATATGTAAAATTGACTTATAAATGTCTCTTACACTTAATTCAGACTTTCAGCGATTGAAGAAATTGTTATAATATTAGGAAGCCCAGGATCATCTATGACGACTTCTTCGTCAAGTCTAGAAGGCTATTGTCATCTTTATGTCGGATTAGGTCGTTTAGATGGAACGAATTGATGAATGGACTACTACATGAGCTTTCCACTGCTTCTCCTTTTCTTAGGAAAATGTTTTGGACACTGTTGAAATCTGTGGAATTTCGCTTATTTGATCGCAGGCGTGAGGCTCTGGAAGATGAGTCTGGAGAAGCAGTCGAACTACGTGGACCAATAGTAAGGAAGCGACTCAATGTCTCACGAGTACTGGATGCAACTGGAGAACACTCCATTCGAATGGATCCAGGTTCCGAACCAGATAAACTACTTTCTGGACTTGACTTTTGTCCTGATTTTGGATCCTTTCGCTTCGGTCTACGGAGGAGGTGTCGCTCTTTTACTTTGTACTCCAAAGTTGAATGTGGGACTCCGAAATAACTCCCTAGAAAAAGTTGAGTTTATAGTTAATGGTATACATTTGTTGTCTCAAGGTTCTTACCAGCTCTATGAACACTCATTTCACCATTTTGGACGGCTTTGACAGCTTTTAAGAGAGCATCACGATCATAGTTTCGATATTTACCTCGTTTCGGTCGACTCTTTTTACCATTACCATCAGCATCAGAGTTATAACCAGGAGAACGAGGATCCAATGAGTCATAAAAGTCTCTTCCTTTTTCAGTACCGTTGGTTTGGCTTAGATCAGACTCATCCATGGAACAGTCCTCATTGTTCTGAAATATTTCGTTTGGAGAGGTTATTGTGCTCACGGCAGCAGACGCTGGAGTGATTCTANAGTCCTCATTGTTCTGAAATATTTCGTTTGGAGAGGTTATTGTGCTCACGGCAGCAGACGCTGGAGTGATTCTGGAGACACAAATTGTCAAGTGAAGAAAATTTGTATTTGAAGAAAATGAAAAAAATTATTTTTTTTTGGCATACCTCGATGAGAGCGATTCTTCATCGTCATCGTATAACTTTCGTTTTAACAATTTTCTCCTATCCAAATCATTTGAAATTCTGAGTAAACNAGTCCTCATTGTTCTGAAATATTTCGTTTGGAGAGGTTATTGTGCTCACGGCAGCAGACGCTGGAGTGATTCTAGAGACACAAATTGTCAAGTGAAGAAAATTTGTATTTGAAGAAAATGAAAAAAATTATTTTTTTTTTGGCATACCTCGATGAGAGCGGTTCTTCATCGTCATCGTATAACTTTCGTTTTAACAATTTTCTCCTATCCAAATCATTTGAAATTCTGAGTAAACNTTCTTCATCGTCATCGTATAACTTTCGTTTTAACAATTTTCTCCTATCCAAATCATTTGAAATTCTGAGTAAACTATTTGGCTTAGTTTCTTGTTTCGCATCATCACTACAATCACTACTATCACTTATACTTCTTAGGATGGGTTTTGGTGGTGGAATTGGAATTGGAATCGGTCGTTCTGGAGTATTATTCCGGATTTCGATGTTGGGTGTTTCTAAATTGTTCAGTCTTTGACGTAACAATTTCGATTGGAGCCATTCTTTGAGTGCTTTTTTTTCACGACTGATGACCTCTTCCTCAGATTTAACTACCTCTTTGGTCTCCTGACGAGCAGGCGTTGGAGCTAACTGGGTGGAATTTTTATAAATAGAAGAAAAGCCCGATTCTGTAGGAAATCCTCTATTAATCAGGCTTGATTCATCGACTCTGTTGGAATTCTGCCTTAAAGTCCTGACGGAAGTGGTTGGCTTAGGGGATTCTTGAGCGGGTTTCTCCTTTTGCCTATAAGGACGACTTAAATCCTTCCCAAGCTTGTAAACCTTGTTCCGAAGGGTCGAACGTGGAATTCCATATATCACCGCTGCACGCCTAGAGAAAAGATAAGAATACTAAAATTAATGGAACCCTGACATTACTCAATCTCAAACTTATACCAACGCCAACCATACCTTGTACCAAGTTTTCCACTTTGAATATCCCTCAGAGCAGCTTCTAATTCTTGGCTGGTGTAACCTCGTCCTGCTCGTGGACTGGATTTGACAGTGGATTTTGAGTACTGTTCTAAGACGTTTGTATCTCTTCCATTACTACTTGTGACTTCAGTCACAGTAGGAATTTGGCAGGAATTCTTTCCGTCCAGAGACTTGTCAACAATTACTCTGTAAGAATAGAGACAAGTAGAAAAAAAAATCAAAACTGTAATTATATACTAGTTACTAATCATCTTTAGCAATAGTAGCAATGAGTTTAAAAAAAGAAATCAACCCACTTTTTTTTCTGTGTAAGATCCAGCGGTTGTTCCAGATCATTTATTGTGGAAATGGAGGTTGAAAGACCAGGGTTTGAGAACGCAATGTTACGAAGGAATTGAGTATAATCAGAAGTACCAAATGGGAATCCAGGGTAACCCTGAGCGTGGGTTAGACTGTTACCAAGCTCACCAGAACCGTGAGACTGTAATAGAAGATTCTGAACATGATTGAGTGGAGTTTCAACTTCTTGGGATCCCTATAATATGAAAAAAAAAACAAAGATTAAAATTACATCAATTGACTATCATAATTACTTGTACTTGAACTTGTAACTGCTGCTGCTGCTTGAGTGAGTGAAGAAGGAAGAGAGTGTTGAGTTGTTGAGCATCCAAGGCCTCTAATAGAGGATTTGTATTTCTGAGATCTCCTGAGATATTTCCAGCTCCTCCAACGGAAGGAACTCCTAAGGCACGATTGATAAAGTACCAGTATGGCAACAAGTGGAAAATGTTTTCATTATATGGATCTGAAAATCAAAATGATAAGAAAGAATTAATAATTATTAGAATTTGGCAAAGAAAGAGAGAGTTTCAAAACTTTCATTTCACTTTATTACATACCATTCCCATCATTGTGTATGAATTATGCTAAAATTTAGTATTACCCTGCGCTGCTTAAGTAGTCTACACTTTTTGAATTAACTTTTCCCCTCCATTTTGCGTTTACCTGGTTATACTTAAACTTATCTCGCACTTATGCCAGGTGACGTCTGCATATATGGGCTGAAAAACTCAAGTCTAGAATCCAACCAGCAGATCTATTTGTTGGCGAAATTCTGTTAAAATGTGACAGGGAGTACTAAAAATCACATTTGACCTTTAGTAACCTCCAGAGGTCAAATGAGAAGCCGAAGGACATTCTGTCCCATTTAAACATTATTTGCATGGAAAGATCTACTTAATTGCAAAGGTTGGATTCGATCCTTCTGTACGCAAAAATTTTTTCTAAGTTTTTTAACACAAATTCCCATCTCGAAAATTTTCTAAGTTTTTTGACTTTTCGGTTCCTTTACAACTCAAAAAACTACCTCTACAAAAGTTGTTGTGAACAACCAATGGAGGAAGATATTCCTCTAACATTTTTCTCCACGATGACCTGGTCAGGGCAAAGTTTAGGTTAAAGTAAAAAAAACTTCGGAAAATCATGAAACCTGAACTTTGACCTGACCAGGTCATCGTGGAGAAAAATGTTAGAGGAATATCTTCCTCCATTGGTTATTCACAACAACTTTTGTAGAGGTAGTTTTTTGAGTTGTAAGGGAACCGAAAAGTCAAAAAACTTAGAAAAAATTTTTGCGTACAGAAGGATCGAATCCAACCGATTGCAAAATCTAATTTAAATCTGACAGGGACTACTAGACAACATTATTTGTACAGGGTTCTTTTTTTCTTATTTATTTTTTATATGCAAAGTAATTGAGCAAAAAAATTTTGATAATTAATTCTAACCATCTGGCAGAGAGAATCAGAGCCATGGCTCGTTAGCTAGAGCTAAATCACTGACTTTGGTTTGGTCATACCTACAAAGGAAGCAACTGGATTTTCAGAGGACTCAGGTCTCAGGTTAATCTTTGTTCGATCGAACACACAGCAACAGAAAATCAATCAAATAAATTTGAAGGTGTCAAATAATGAAATTAACTTATTTTCACAATGTGCCGTGCATTTAATGNACAATTAATTCTGAACCATCTGGCAGAGAGAATGAGAGCCATGGCTCGTTAGCTAGAGCTAAATCACTGACTTTGGTTTGGTCATACCTACAAAGGAAGCAACTATCTAAAAGTCTCCTGAGTCCAGAGTCCAATTAGAAACAAGCTACCAACACACAGCAACAGGAAATCAATCAAATAAATTTGAAGGTGTCAAATAATGAAATTAACTTATTTTCACAATGTGCCGTGCATTTAATGACCAGCTCAGTTGCGAGGGAAGAGTTTGGTGGGAAAAGTGAAGGAGAAGTTTTTGCCTCTCAGCCAAGGACAACAAGCTGAGAATAAAATTGAAACAAAAAGTGTAGACTACTTAAGCAGCGCAGGGTACCATCCAGAAGTCACACAATCGAAGGCAACAGCATTCAACAACATTTATTTCAATTCAATTCAAAAAATTTCATTTTATGAAAAATACTATCAAATTATTTGATTTTTGTAGTAAAATATTACAATTTACAAATTCAAAATGGAATTTAAAAAAAAATTTTTTTTTTAATTTAAAAATGGCGGGCTTGAAATAGTCAGTATAAGTTTCCATCTAAAACCGCGCCAATTTTAATCTGAGAAAATTAAATTTGAAAAATAGATAAAAAAAAAACAAAAAAAAACTTAATTTTGCATNAGTTTCCATCTAAAACCGCGCCAATTTTAATCTGAGAAAATTAAATTTGAAAAATAGATAAAAAAAAAACAAAAAAACTTAATTTTGCATTAATTGAAAGAAAAATGAATAAAATTAAACTTAATTAATTGAAATTTACCGGTCTTGTCTTCATTCTGTTCCTCTTCCTCGTCGTCTTCGTCCTCCTCTTCCGGTGAAGCACAGGGATCAAGAAGATGTGACAGATCCTGTTGAAACAATGGGTTTAATTCTTGATTATTTTTAATACCTTCATTACTATTATTAATTTGATCAATTTTAAGTCCTTCCATTACACTCCTGTACTGTATAGACTTTAAAAAAAATTATTCTTTTTTTTGACTAAAGTCTAATTCAAAAAAAAAAATTTCTCTTTTTTGGCGATCGTATTTTTGACGACTGTAAAATTTGAAGTAACAAAAGAACAATTGTTCCTTCTTAGTCTGACCTAAAAGTTCCACTGTGACGGAAAGTCTTAAAAAATTGGTTAAATAAAGTAATAAATATTTGTAAATGACTTACAGGAGTTGTGGGTGTCGTTGGGATAGTTTCCTCAAGTTCTGCCACTCGTCCGGGGTCAAAATCAAAATCGGAAACTTGGTTCTTGTCTTGTTCCCAATCTTTCTCCGCCGGATATAAATGTCTCCAATTTTCTACACCAACCAGTTCCCTTCCGATCGTCTCCAATCCTATTATTTCACATAACTGTTATGTTTCCGCAAAAATTTAATTCAATTACTTACTTGGGAACTCAAAATGAGTTGAGTCAACCACGGACTTGCTAATCAACTTACACAGCCTCATAAGGCACACATGGGAAAAACAACATTTGAAAAACCTTACAAATCCTTATTTTTTCCCAGGATCGAAAATTCATTCTTTAACAATTTCTGACTGGTAAAAACTACGGATATGGAATTCAACCCTGTTCCCATTGTCTTTAGAAATTTTTTTTTTGTTTTTGAGAATAAGAACCGGATGGACCAACAACAGTACAATTTCCCCCAAAAAAAAAAAAAAAAAAAAAACGATTTTAACCTTTTAAACTCATCCTTGAAAATATAGTTAATTGAGAAATTTACCTTTCTCATTTCCTGGCTCAAACTCGACGAACATCCTTAGCTCATACCTGTGGGACAGACATAGATGTGGGACTGTCCAACATGCTACACTCCTACGGTAATTCTGATTTTAATAAACTGGGCTAACTCTTCTGTAGGATAAAAAAAAAACACTACCGAGGAAATGACATTGAAAAACAGCTTTCCACTATTTTCGTCATTGTTACAAATTCATCGATTCTCTCGAGGTTAGCAGAATCTATTCAATCAATAATCATTATTTTCAAATACCTACTTTACTTACTTAAATATGAATTAAGACAATGATTAACTTGACCTAAATCTTTTTAGTTTACACACGCTGATCCAAACAAAATGAGAAGAAAAATAAATTTTTTTTTTCTAAATTCAACAGTCTAGCCAGTTCAACGAAGATGGTCGACAGTGTAAGTATAATGACTAATTATTATTAATTTTAATAACAAACCCTTATATTATTTCATACTTGCAAAAAAAATATAATATTATATTTAATAATATAATTTTTTTTTTTTTTTTTTTTTTTCAAAATGTCAAAAGCTGCTTGATGGTGAATGGTGTAGCTTTATTGAAAAAAAAAAAAAGATCGAAGGAAACGGTAAGTTCTGATTCTCATTTCTCGATTCTTGCCCGAATGAAAGTAAAAGTGTAGTGACTCTGTTAGTAATTGTGTGTTGTCTGTTGTGTGAAATGAATAGTCCGGCGACTGAGTACTAATTAATTCACACGTGGTTGAGAGACGGACGTACGAATGGATGGTGTAGTGAATGAAGAAGGTAAATGAAAAGAGATGAGGAAGGTAGCTGTCAAGTGAGGATTGAGAAGAGGTCAGAGAGAGGTCAGAGAGGTATTTCTTACCGATACAGAGGAGTAGTTTTCGAGACCAGCGACTCAAGTCCCTCCTAATCTTCTGTTTGAAGACGTCTGACATTTTGGGAGACACTTGTTGCCTACGTCATGGTGGAACACTTGTTGCCAACTTAAGTAAGACTAGGAGTAGTTTTGTAGTTCTTGAGCTAGGTTCCTGTATGGCCTATCAAAGTGCCAACCTGTTGCTTACATCAATTTACCACCACTCTACTACCGTACTACTAGGCTCTCCTTATAATATAACATCGCCAAAAAACTAAACTCACACAGTTTAGTTTTCTACACTCCAGCCAGATTTTTGCAACTCCTGTTATCATATTATTCCTCTCTTCCGATCCCACCAACAACCACATTACATCTCCCCATTTTTTTATATACATCACGACAACTCATCTCGCCAAATAATCACCATACTCTTCATTTAGTTAGTTATCATTACTTTTACAATCTTTACTTCATTCAATCGAATCATTCATAATTTTTTTTATAATTTTAGAATAATTTTTTGGGAAAAAGTTCATTTCAAGGTTATGTGGTAGATGCGTCAGACAACAATCAATTTCTATACAGAGAGAGAAAGATTAAGTCGGAGACATTACCCCCATGTTTAGCCGCCGGGTCTCTCATCAGCGTTGGGCATTACTTTTACTCATAAAGTAAAAATTTGTAAATAATGCCCATGGCTAATGGATGGGTAAATGTGTTAACAGAAGGGGTAATGTCTCCGGCTTAATCTTTCTCTCTGTAGTTTCAATCGCTAATGAATTATTATATTATTATGTAGGTAAAATCTAAAAGTTATGTATATAGTTTGAATAATTTAAGTGTATCAATACCAAATTTGCAGTAGCTTTAAAAATTTAAAATAATGTAATTGATGTACAGGGCTAGCCAGACTGTTTTACCCCCACTTTTCGCTAACTTTCACTAAAATTGGTAAAAGGTTGTCAATACACAAATGTAGAAAGAAAAAAAGTTGACGTGTAGACTGGAGAAAGCGTGGTGACATTGTTTTTTGCTATTATTCACAATTATCTAGTAATTAATGTATTGTCATTTGAAATTCATAAACCAATTTTTTTTTTTGTGATAGTGTTTACGGTTTCAGAAAGATCATTCGAAAGTAGAGGGAAGACTTTTTAATTAAGTCTCTACGACCACTAGAAAAAAAGTTACGATTTTTTGAAAATTGTCATTTTGGAACATTATTCGCTTAGGACACCTAACTTATCATGTACATTGTCCCAAAAGAATGTTCCGAAATTGCAATTTTCAAAAAATTGTAACTTTTTTTCTAGTTGTCACAGAGACTTGATTAAAAAAAATCCTCCTCTCTACTTTTGAATGATTTTTCTGAAACTGTAAACACTATCACCAAAAAAAAAATTGGTTTATGGAGTTCAATTGAGAATAATTTATGTCATCAGGCTTTCTCCAGCAAAGAGCATGGGTCAAAAGTAACTTCCAGTGGTTCCAAAAATACTGGTTGGAGTGTATATTTCCTAAAAGCACACCAACAATGTTTGCACACTATGTATATGTGTTCCAACAAAAACATACTGAGCCTAAACTCCAACCTTGGTAAAAGTGAATAAGGTGGTGATTGTATGAGTGATAGGAATTCGGCAAGTAGATTAACAGATGTTGATTAGGAGTGTGTTAGTTGAGAACCCACTAAATTCAAATTTTACTCGCTCATTTTGTTACCTTATTCATCTTTACCAAGGGTTGAATTTAGGCTCATTCAGTATGTTTTTGTTGGAATATACAGAGTGTTAATTAAATAAGTAGGATTTAATAGTCATAAGAGTGACTATTAGCGTAGGTACGGAATTTTCGTGGTTAACAAATCTAATAGTTACTCGTACTCTCAAAATAGTAACACTTTAAGCAACTCAATAACTTGGTTTACGTTTTCACATAACTTCTGAAAAGTTATAAATTGAAGGACACAATCAGATAAGAATTAGAAATAAATATTACAAGTATGATTTGAATTAAATAATTTAGAAAAAATATATATATATTTATATATATTGAATTTAGTAAAGGCTAAATGTTTATACTTAAATTTCAGTTTGTAATGTTCCGCTGGCGCATACTTGTAAACTTATCAGTCTCGTTGGGTTTTTTTGAATTTTGAATAGAAAAAGTAATTTATATCATATAAATAACACTATGTATATCTCAAATGTAACAATATTATTTAAGATATTGATTTCAATTCTTTCTCATTTATATTTAAAAAACAAAAACACACAACACGGTTTACACTACTACTGTTTGAAAACTTAAAAAATTGAGTTTTTCAAAAAAATTCTTTACATTAGTGAAAGTAATGCTTGCAACAATGTTGTTATTACTTATTATTTAGCCACGTTGCCAACAACTAGCAGTTAGAGTAAGTGACTCAAAACAAAATTATTCATGGTATTTAATACTTTTATTGAAATTGAAAATAGAAAGTAGATAATTAATTTTAAAATTCAATTCTATATAAGAGAAATAGTCGAGTATTACTTTCATCTAAATAATTCCCAAATTGTTGAAAATGGGGGGAAAAGTCCGGTATGTAATTGACAAGATATGGAGTTAATTTTTGAAATATTTCTAGCATCATAGCTCAACATTCCAAAAAATAATTTGACAGAACAGAAAGAGGAGGACCAACCGGCTTCGCTTGAACAAGTGTCAATTACGAACTAAATTACCTACGTTGCTTAATAATTTAAATGAAATAGTATTATTTTTTTTTTCGGTTTTACATCTCCAACTAAAAAAGTTAGTTTAGAAGGCCACTCTCATATTGACATGAAAATTATTAGGAGTTTGGGACTGAGGGGAAATTTAAGTATTTACATACATACATACATAGTTAAATGATTATTCATTTCATTTACTAAATAATTCATGAATTATTATTGTTATTTGTTTAGACGAAAATGACTAAGGGATAAAACGGTTCGTACAGTGTCATTTATGTAAAATGGGTCTAATGTCTATAGAATAAATTTTTTTTGAATTCTATACTAAAGATGAAATGAAATGTAATATAATTTTAATATCATCCTTTAGTCAAATTCAATATATACATAAACATTAACTAGATTCAAAATGAATTAAAAATACTATTATAAAATTTTATAACTTAAATTAATAAATTTATTTAGAAATGATGATGGGATAATTTAGTGTTGACCCTATGACCTTAAGTCGAGAAATCAACTCTACGCGGTAGAAATTTTCTCCTAAATATTTTTTAGTATTAGTTCAAGTTCTTTAGATTATTTTTATTTATTTTTTATACCGTAGGGATACACTTTACCGAAAGATGATGATTAAAAAGTTAGGAATATAATATAATATAAATATAATAATATAATATAATATATTATATTATAATATAATATTAGAAAAAAAGACAGAAAAATATCATCAAATGAGTAGAACTTGAGTGAGGTCAATGACCTTATTCAAATTCGATATTTTTTAATCTAACTCTCAGAGACTCCTAATATTTATAACTTGGAAATAATCAAATTCAAACTCATATTTCATATTCAATACCTATTAAAAATGAATTTTGTCAAATAATATCAAATTTTGAAATAATTTATGTTCAATTTCAATTCATTAAAATTAATAAGTTAATGATTAGAAAATCTGATTAGTTAAATAGAATAATAATATATTGAATTAATTATTCTTTAATGAAATTCTATATAAATATTTTTTAAATCTACACAGATGTTGGATTCAGACTATCATAACCAGTCTTATGACTCGTTAGTTTATATCTAACTTATAAGTTAGTTATAAAACTCTATATTTCATAAGGTTCTATGAAATTTTAGTATCCATTGTTACTAATTTAAAATTAAAGGATTTGATGAGTCAAGTACTAACCCAAAGCAAGGTTATCTGGGCTATTTTTTTGTCAAAAAATCATAAAAAATATAATATAACTAACCGAACTCATAGCATTTATTTTTTATTTATTTTTTTTTTTTTATTTTTTTTTTATGTTTTGAAGTCGAATTTCTAGTTTTTTTTTTAACTTGCAACCTGTAAAGCATTTAATATGTATAGACTACTTAATTTATAAGTGACTCGTATATTTTTACCAAGAAAATAACATCCCATTCGTTATAACTCCGGATTTTGATACATTAACAGGTAGAATTTGGTGTGAAACTACACGAAAATTGCATAGTAAAAAAAAATTCTTATATAATCTACCTGTTAGTGTATTAAATCCAAATCCCTCAAGGGTACGATTTCAAGGGTAGCATTTTATTATTCAATTTTGTATAGTAGACCGAAAGAATAATATTAAATTTAAATTTGACTTGGAAAATAACTCTAATGTCTTATTATTATAAATGAATTGAGAGGTTCAGAATAAGAAGAATTATAATAATAAATATAAAGAAATGATTTAAATTTTTTTTTTATTGTTTGTAAACAAAGTAAAATAACAAATAAAGAATTTAGTTTGACTCAAGTAATGACTTATGAAGAAAGGAAAGAGTAGAAATACAGTAGAGTACTGTAATTTCATTCAAGGGGTTAATGACCTTTCATAATTTCAATTTCTAATCTTATTTACTCCCATATTTAAAATAAAATCTTTCAAAAATTTTAATTATTTAATTTTGTTATTATATTGTTAAATGTAAATGTAAATGTAAAAGTATCCAAAATAGTTAATTTTGGATACTTTTACGTTAAAATTAATTTTTTTTTGATACGTTTCTCACCTTATTATGCTTGATACAAGAAGAGAATTTATTAAAAAATAAATACTGATGGGAACCATGATGGTTCCCATCAGTATTCATTTTCTGATGGTTGAACCATGATGGTTCAACCAACAGAAATTGAATTTCATCATAATGAGCAGAATTATAGCCAAAAATTGAAGGGAAACAGATTGGAGAGATGAGATATTTCTAATAGAAATCATTCCTTTAAGTCCAGTACAACTTCAAATAATTTCGATAAAATCATATCATCTCATCTTTAAAAACAAAATTCGAAATTAATTTCTTAGCTATTCAAAATTTATTTGAGTCTTCCAGATGGTCTAGACTAATAAAACTAAAATTTTTTGCAGGAGTAATAAATAATTTGTAAATGGAAGTAATGATTTCATTTCACTTTTCAGACTACCATGGATTTTTGAATCTTTCTCTCTGAAGACTATATAGTGGTATCCATGGTTCTTAATTTCCAAGGCTCAATTTGCTCATAGCAATTTCCTCTCTGGATACCCTGAGAATTGGGAGTTGGCTCTGGCTACTAAAGGAAGAAAGAGCCAAAGCCACAGAATGGCTTTGGCTCACAAAAATTTGAAAAGTAACGTTCGGAGTCAAAGGAAAAGTGTCAACTTGGGAGCCAGAGCGATGGTGAACTCTACTGATGACAGATGTATTGTTGCTGTGGTGAGTATCTCAATTATTTTTAAATTATTTCTTAACAAGCTAATCTTAATATGTAGGAATTGATTTGGTTTTGGATATTCTTTGTAAAATACAAAATACAAAATACAAAATACAAAATACAAAATTAAAATGAAGTTTAAGTAATGGAAAAGAGAAATTAACATAAACTAGGTAGATTTCATACGTCATATTTTTAGAGGTCGATGACCTAGTCAAATAGTTTAATGAAAAGAATAATAATTTTTCTAAGATTTTAGGTAGTAAACGCAAAGGGTTATTAAACTCAAAAATAAAATTGTACTTAAATAAAATAGAAGCTATCGAATACTGTAGATTAGTACACGGAGTGTACTTATACACGGAGTGTATTAGTTAACAGAGTGGATTTAATTTTTGTACAATTTACTAATAATAAGTTATTTCATAATATGTAGATTTGAAAATGTAAAAGTAAACGTAATGTTCATAAATTCTCCTAAAAAGGAACCAATATTTTATTTTATTGTTATTTTTGTTAATCAGCGTTAGTTTAGTACTATATTTTAAAGTTTTTGAGAAACAATTACATCATACTAATGACGATGAGAATGATAAATTTACTTAATAATTTCACAATTACAGGTAAATAGATTATCAAACCCACTTGTCAATGTTCAAAATCCGATTATTTTTGTTACTTATCTAATTTTACACCGATGATGAAGTCAAATAGAGAAAATTTCGGGTATTATGAAAAACTGCTCACGTTTTTTCCACATGCACACCCTTATTAAGTGAGAATTTTTGAACCTAACTGTAGTGTTAAATGGTTGGATTAAAATTATTTTTTTAGGGTAAAAATTTATTTTTTTAGTGCGGAATTTAGTACCATCCTAAAAATTTTTCAAAATTTGAGACATTTGTATCCGGGTTGAAAGTCACTTTATCTAAAAACCATTTAAGGGTAGATACGGGTAGCTCGTGTCATTTTAAATCTAAAATTTGATTTATTAAATATAAGTTACATAAGTTTAGAATATAATTTTTTATTGGAGTGAATAGAAACAAAATTTCTCATGTAAATTTTACACTCAATCTTAATTTTTTCAATTCAAATTGGTTAAGTTTAATTTTTAACAAAATTTTTTGAATTCAAATTTAAAATGTTTTAAAAGTGTTTTATTTGACCTGAAAGAAAATTGAAACTAGAGAGAGCTATTAAATCTGAATTTGAATGGAATATTAGTTCTGAAATATAGTTTCAATTTTATTTTAATAAAAATAAAAAAATTCAAAAAAATCATTGATTTTTATTCTTGGATTTTAAATCTTGATTTAAATCTGATTTCGATCCCCCTGATACAAATCTTAGTATTTATAAATTAAAATTATTTCATAAAAAATTGGTGGAAGGAGAGATTCAAAATTTTGATTTCTCCTGCACAAATAATAGAAATTTAAAAAATCAAAAATATCAAAAAAAAAAAATTAAAATTTATTCTCTCTTCATTTTGATGTTTCTAAAATACAAATACAATTTTTTTGTTAGCTCACATAAATTAATATTTTTGTNTGATTTTTATTCTTGGATTTTAAATCTTGATTTAAATCTGATTTCGATCCCCCTGATACAAATCTTAGTATTTAAAATTATTTCATAAAAAATTGGTGGAAGGAGAGATTCAAAATTTTGATTTCTCCTGCACAAATAATAGAAATTTAAAAAGGTAAAAATATCAAAAAAAAAATTAAAATTTATTCTCTCTTCATTTTGATGTTTCTAAAATACAAATACAATTTTTTTGTTAGCTCACATAAATTAATACTTTTTTTTGTACAAATTTTTCAAAAATTTATGAACCTCTCTCAACTAAACTCAGAAACTTGTGGAATTAATAATAATACCCTATGTTAGTTTTCTAATCTATAAAATCTATTTCTATTATCTTAAAAAAAAATTTTTTTTTTGATTCATAAAAAAAGAAAAAAAGAAGGTCATGGTGGTTCCTCAAGTATTTTTATTTTTAGTCCAGTTTTTTTTGTCTTCATTGCGTTNTAATAATAATACCCTATGTTAGTTTTCTAATCTATAAAATCTATTTCTATTATCTTAAAAAAAAATTTTTTTTTGATTCATAAAAAAAGAAAAAAAGAAGGTCATGGTGGTTCCTCAAGTATTTTTATTTCTTGTCCAGTTTTTTGTGTCTTCATTGCGCTAATAAGCATACTAAATATATCTAATATGTATACACATCAACTGATGTGGTTGTTAGTGTCTAGAGTCTATTTTNTAATAAGCATACTAAATATATCTAATATGTATACACATCAACTGATGTGGTTGTTAGTGTCTAGAGTCTATTTTGGTTATAAAATGACAATATATTTTTGTCTATGGATGACTCTGTGAGGGTCTTAACAAAGGAATCGGGTAGCTCCGCTAAATCCGATAATGTTTGCACAAAAAAAAAAAATCGATGACTCTATATATAAATATAATTTTTGGGCATGACGTCTTGAGTCCATACTCTGGAGTATGTAGTAGGTGTGTTTTGTCATCTGACTATTTCCAAAATTTTGAGTAGTTTACTAGAGGGATTCTATTGGAGGAGTAAGTTTACTAGTGAAACTCTATAGTAGTTTATGTAACTTATTAGTATTTAGTAAGTGAAGTATGAAAAGTATCATTTTATAAAACTACTGTAGGATTCAATGATAGACGATGTAACCAGTACCAGTACCANGAAGTATGAAAAGTATCATTTTATAAAACTACTGTAGGATTCAATGATAGACGATGTAACCAGTACCAGTACCACCAGTCCATTCTTTTTCTCCCTACATTTACTAACCTTCCATCAGACCACTCAACATTTCAGAATAAATATTACTCCCGACTTCATTCTCACTTTAGTTACACTCCATACAACTTACAGTTACTAACTCTCTCAACAAAATTTTATATTTACATTACATATTTTCAATTCTTACTATTAAGTAATATAATTTTGAAAAAAAAATAAATATTATAAAATTTGTCTCAGGATTCAGACATCTTACTCATCAATAAGGTAGTGTCATGTCTNAAAAAAAAATAAATATTATAAAATTTGTCTCAGGATTCAGACATCTTACTCATCAATAAGGTAGTGTCATGTCTCAATTCAATATATCAAAAGAGGTAAGTTAACTACAGTTGTTTATACTTACTCTTACATTTCTCTAATAAGTGGGATTGCATGAGAAAACTTTGAAAATTAACATTGAAGTAAGACTTTTAGACAATATAGACTATAGGAAATTTATTATTATTTTTAAAATAATTTTCAAGTAGAAGGATTTGATTTAATAGAATTGGATAAAAATATTTTTATCCAAATTGGAAATTGGAGGATTTAGATTTCACCTAATCCTTAATCAATAATTAAAATACAATACGTGCATGTCAAAATTTCAAGTTNTTGGAGGATTTAGATTTCACCTAATCCTTAATCAATAATTAAAATACAATACGTGCATGTCAAAATTTCAAGTTATTTAATATATCATCACGGTCAACTCTGTTTTTTTTTTCTTTAAAAAAAATTAAATCTAATTTTATATAACAATTAATAAGTGATAAGTTATTCTGAGATTTTTTTATTGGAAGAATAATTCCATGTAATAATATTTTTGAATAGTACATGGAATAATTTATTTAGGTAATTTCAAGTTCTTAGAAAATGGTTGTTTTTTAATTTTATTTTAAAAGTCCTATAAATACAGTCAAAATAAGGCCGTTACTCTGCCCAAATTTATATTGATTTTTTTTATTATTAGAAGATTTTATTACTTACACCTTTTAACTTTACAGTAAGTTAGTTACTGATGAGTTGAAAGTTTAAAAAAATTTTTCAAAATATTATTATTATTTTTTTTTTAAGAAATTTTTAACTTTCTGGAAGAGCATGTGAAAATGAATTATTTTAATAAAGAGGCTATTTAGTGTAGTTTTTTCTTAAGTGTTAGGTATTCAATATTAGGTCATTGAAAACCCAAAATAGAATAATTTTTAAATATAAATATATATATATATATATATATGTATATACTTTGTAGAAACTTTATGAAACAAACTTTTGATAAATAAAAAATATTTTATAAGCATACATCAATGAACGATGTGAATGTCACTGTCACTACTGTGACATTGTGTCTAAAGGAGATGTCTTTGGGAGTGAATAACCTAATCAGAGACGCTAGAGTCATATTAATAGCAATTGTCTGATTTTTTATACAAAACAAATTCAATAAATTTTTGTAAAATGTAAAAAATAAAAAATAAAAAAAATTTTTTTTTTTTTTCATTACTATCATAAATAATTTTTGATGATGTTTTCAAAATTATTTTTCCGACAGACGGACGAACAGAGTTATACTATAAACCGCTATTAAATACTTTAATACCAAAGCATCATTGCGCATGTATATTTACTAATCTTTAACATTGCTGAGTAATAATTCTGAGAAATTGCTAATTTGATAATATATATGATTAAATAAATGCATTTTATCAATTTATGCATAATATTTACCAGTAAATAAGACTACTAATAATTCTTAGTAAAACTACAATTTCCGTTTGTTATCATTTCAAAAGTTTATTATACAATACAACAACTCTATTACAGTAAGTTACTAAAGCAAGATAAACAACTAAAAAACTATAAAAATTATAACAGACACAATGAATAGTGAATGAGACTTGGTAATTTACTTCAGCATTATAACAATTTTTGACTGATTAATGAATTTAAGAATAATTAAATAATATATTTAAGAAAAAATTTTTTTTTTTTTTTTTTTTTTTGTTTCTTTTATCATCTATATTAACCATATTTTATCTAAATTTTGAATGAAAATGTGAATTAAGTACTTGTACTCTTGGAAAAAATTATCATCCAGAATCTATATAGAAATTAACATTTCATGATTACTAAATGAAATAATGTGATGAATGTGATGAGCTTAAGTAGTTATATCAAAGAGTTGTTCATCGAACATTGACATGCTACTGATATCCTCATAAATCATAAGACTTAGGTTTAATCTATGGAAAATTAGTTAAGCTAACTATATAGATTATTTTTTTTTTATATAATTTCATAATGTAGGAACTGGTTTAAATGATGTAAACCACGTGTCTATATAGTTAGATGATGTTAAATAATAATTTTTGATTGGTTGATTTCTTTCAGATCACTGAAGTATGTAGTCAACTCATTCTGAGTCGTAATCACCTTGAACTAATTATGAAGAATTTAAATCATGAGTTAAATCAAGGTTTAGGGAAAGATACCAATAATGAAGCCAGTATCAAATGTTTTCCTACTTATGTCAGAGATCTTCCAAATGGAAAAGGTACCTCACATATTCATCTTTCTATATATTTTATAATTCTAATCATTAAATTTAAAAAAAAAAAAAATTTTTTTCAAAAAAATTTTCAAAAATTTTTCAAAAAATTTTCAAAAAAAATTTTTTTTTAATTTATCAAAATTTGTCAAAATTTGTCAAAATTTGTCAAAATTTGTCAAAAATTTGTCAAAATTTGTCAAAAATTTGTCAAAATTTGTCAAAAATTTGTCAAAATTTGTCAAAATTTGTCAAAATTTGTAATATAGTTAATAATTTGTTCGCAAAATAATACATATTATGATTGCTTAAATAGAGATAAATTTGAGTTCCTATGATCCAATCACCCTTCTCTCTTGACCTCTTTATGAAAAATTAGTCCAGACGGCTAAACACTTAAAATTTGGAAATCCATATCATGAGATTTTATCAATTTGTCTCTAATTTAATTAATTTGATCACACCACCACCACCGTTGAGAAAACCATTGATACTATAGGATTATAGGATACTAAAGGATAAAAAAATTTTTTTTGATGATATTTTATTAAAGTTTTTTAAAATTTTTTTTTAGAAATTGGAAAATTTCTAGCACTTGACCTTGGAGGAACAAATTTCCGTGTCCTACTTATTGAACTCGGAGGAGATAATACGTTACCTTCAAAATTTAATTCAAAATCCAAAATTTATGCTGTTCCACAAAATGTTATGCTCGGTGATGGAACTGGGGTATGAAATTTCATAAAAAATATATACTTCTTACATTGAATAAAAATTTTAAATTAGTTAAAAAAAAATTGAATTTCTAGCTCTTTGATCACATTGCCGAATGTCTTGCAAATTTTATGAAGGAACATGATGTAAATAAAGAAAAACTTCCATTGGGCTTTACATTTTCATTTCCATTGAGACAAGAAGGACTTACAAAGGCAAGATTAGTTACTTGGACAAAAGGATTTAATTGTTCAGGAGTTGAAGGTGAAGATGTTGTACGATTACTTCAAGATTCAATTAAACGACGAGGGGTAAGGATTTATAAATCTTTTAGATATTAAAAATAATTCAAACTAATCATAAGAAATTAGGTCAAATAAGGTCACTCTTGTCTCCTCATGACCAAACCACTGACCTTATGTTTTCTTTTTTTCAATCTTACTACTAATAATTTTTAACTTCTTTTCTATTCATTATCATCCAATTAATCAAGGACGTAGAAATTGATGTATTGGCCGTATTGAACGATACAACTGGAACATTAATGTCTTGTGCTTACTACAACCGAAATTGTCGAGTGGGTTTAATTGTCGGTGAGATTTATTTTAATAATACCTTAATCATTTTCATACAATTTTACAATTTAATATCAAATCCTTTTCCAAAAAAAAAAAAATTTCTATCAAATTTTTAAAGTTCTAAATTTTAATAATAATATTAATATTTTCACTTTTGCAATTGAGAAAGAAAATTATAACCTTTTTTTCAAGCAAATATTTCTTTTCAAAATTATAAATTTTATTAAATGGCATATTAGTATGGCATATGGGTAACCATTTCTGCATGAGTCAATAAAAATTTTATAATTCAGTTGCTATTTGATTTGTAGAAGAACAAAAAAAAAATTTATAAGTTTTGATAATTTTGCAAACAAAAAAAAAAACAATAATTATCGTAAAAAATTATAACATAATAATATAATTTTTTTTTTTTTTTTTTTTTTTTTTTGTAAAATTATCTTTCTAAGCATGGTTTGAGGTGATGGTGCTTAAGTAAAACGGGAATAGGAATTACTAAAAGAAACTAACAAAAAGAGAATGAAATGACATGACATGACAAGTGTGTCATTTCATTGCTGAATTAAACAATGGTGGTGTATGTAGGTGGTTTGGTTGGTATTATAAATCAATTAATTGGTATATTATATTAACAAAAAATGAAAATGAAAAAGTTTAGACTTCTTGATTCAATTTGAAGGTAATGATATAAGAATGAGAATGACTGATAAGTCAAATCCTTCGAGTTTATAACCAAGACAGTGGATGTCATGAGTTAATAAGTTAACCTTCATAAATGATAATTTTAGGTATAAATTATTACTAAAATTTGGTCCAATACAGGATGTCGAGATTGATGTCTGTGCAGTACTTAATGACACCACTGGGACATTAATGTCTTGTGCATGGTTGAATCCCAACTGTCGAATTGGTCTTATCGTTGGTAATTTCCCAAATAAATTCACCTTCTTTCATATTATCAAGTTTTATTTTATTCTAGTTCATTATCTTAATCTTTTTTTTTTCTTCTTCTTCTAATTCTAAAGTGTCATGTTTGTTATCTAAACTTCTTTTGTTTACTTTATTGTTTATATTTTCTTATTTATTACGCTCAAGCAACTCCAATTATATGTCATTTCATTTCTTTTTCTTTACCTTTTTTTACACCTGTTCAATTAATTTATTATTATTTTTTTTTTTGATTAGTAACAATAATTCTTTCGGCCATTTGACCAAGAAGAATCAATTTTTATATTGATTTTACCTCACCTTCCACATCTGCTTCGAAATATCAAAAAAAAAAAAAAAAAAATGAAAAAAAAAGAAAAAAGGAAAAAAAGAGATAAAATCAAGCTTAACAAAACAAAAGTATATAACCAGCTTAAGCTAATCTAATCCCTAATGTCAAAAAATTCTCTAACTTGAATGTATCTTATTTAATTCCACTGTATATCTTCTTTCGTAAGCTTTATAATAATATTTAAATTAAAATAAAATATATTACTAAATAATAATTAAATTACTAATTCACTAAAAATTTTTTTGCTTCTTGATTGTTATTTTTAAACTCCAAATTCAAAGTAGTCTGTTGCTTTATGGCTTATTTTAATTTTCGTTTTCAAAAGTGAGTCGTATAATGTCTAATAATTATTCTAAAATTGAGTGTTTCCAGTCCTTAAGTTTACTACTGCTTTTCACCTGAAATATATATATATATATATATATATATTTTTTTTTTCATTAAAATTTTTTTAATTAAATGAAAAAATTTTAATTTATTTTTTTTTTAATAGGAACTGGATCAAATGCTTGTTACGTAGAAAGACTGGAAAATGTAGAACTTTGGGATAGTGATTTCAATAATCCTAAACAGGTAATAAAAAAAAAAATTATAACCTGATTTCTTTATTGGATGATTGATTTATTATATAATTTTAATTAATAATGATTCCAGGTCATTATCAACACCGAATGGGGTGCATTTGGTGATAATGGATGTCTTGACTTTATAATGACAAAGTATGATAATGAAATTGATCGAACATCACTCAATCCAAAGAAACAATTGTAAGTCTTTTTGAAATTAATTTAAAAACCAACAATATAATACTCAAATTACATTTATAAAATTTTCATTTTTTATAAAAAAAAATTAAAAATTTTACAATTAAAAAAAAAATTTTTTTTTTTTAAATTTTAGATTTGAGAAAATGATTTCTGGGATGTACATGGGAGAACTTGCACGGCTTGTCATTGTAAAATTAACCAATGATGGAGCACTCTTCCGAGGTCAAGGTTCTGAAAATTTGTTCAAACCAGGAAACTTCTTTACTAAGTATATTTCGGAAATTGAGAGGTAAGTCCATAGGGTCATTATTATAATTAGGATATAAGAAACGGTTATATAATCTATATTTTATATTATGTAATCTTATATTTATTTTTTATTNTCTTTACTAAGTATATTTCGGAAATTGAGAGGTAAGTCCATAGGGTCATTATTATAATTAGGATATAAGAAACGTATGTAATCTTATATTTATTTTTTATTTTTTTTTGTAGCGATAAAACTGGTGAATTCAACAATTGTCGGCAAGTTCTAGAAGAGCTCTGCTTAGTGGATATCACAGATCAAGACTGTCGAGACGTTCGCTACATTTGTGAAGTAATTTCAAAACGTGCTGCTCAACTTTCTGCCGCTGGTGTCGCTTGCCTTTTGAACAGGGTAAAAATGGTTAAAAAATAAAAAAATAAAAATTTTTTTTGAATTATTTGAATTTTTTTTTTATAAAATATAATCGAAATTTTTTTATAAATAATTAAATTTAAAATCTCAATATATTATAATAATTTGATTAATTCACTAGATGAATGAAAAGAGTGTGGTAGTAGCTGTGGACGGTTCTGTCTATCGATTCCATCCACACTTTCATAATATGATGACAGAAACGATTGAAAGTTTAGTCTTACCAGACATAACAGTAAGTACAACTCATACTTTGACCTTTAACTCTTTTTTTTTTAATTTTCAATAATTATTAAGTATATTGAATATATATTTTATATAATTAATTATTTATTTATTTCTTTTAGTTTGATTTGATGTTGTCTGAAGATGGAAGTGGAAGAGGTGCAGCCTTAGTAGCAGCTGTAGCTTCCAGGTCAAGGTGAAGGTCGTAAGTAGATATTTAACGTGATAATATTACTTTTAGTTAGTTGTCGACTCAACTTTACTAGACGATTCTTATGTAAAAAAAAAATATGAAATATGTTAAAAAAATCAACTTAAAAGTGTGAAATTAAGTAGAAATTTGTTGTTTAAATGAAAAAAAAAAAGAAGTAATTTATGATGGGTGAGTCCAGACAATAGAATTTTTATACAAAATGTAAAACGATTCATAAAGAACCAAAATTTAGTTACCTAATAGGTCTTACATCTTTTCTCTATTTTGTTAGAAACAAATATTAAATTACATCACTCTTCACATCAACAGGTTAAAATGAATTAGTAATCTATGTTATCAAAATTGTTAAAAAGTCCTCAAAAGTTTTACTTAGAAAAATATGAAGAAAAAAAAGTTGTAAACTTTTTCCTAAAGAGAAAGTTATACTTAATAACAGACTTTGGTTAAAATAAAGTTTAAAATTTATAAATTCTTTATAATTTTTTTTTGTCATTTTCATTTCATTTTCCATAATCATTCCTTGGGAATTTTTTTTTTTTTTGTTTTTTTTTTTNTTTTTTTTGTCATTTTCATTTCATTTTCCATAATCATTCCTTGGGAATTTTTTTTTTTTTTGTTTTTTTTTTTTAGTAAATTCTATTGGTTAATTATTGTTTAGTAGGTCAAAATCTGATGATGGTTCCTTCGGATTNCTCTATTTTGTTAGAAACAAATATTAAATTACATCACTCTTCACATCAACAGGTTAAAATGAATTAGTAATCTTATGTTATCAAAATTGTTAAAAAGTCCTCAAAAGATGGGAAGTTTTACTTAGAAAAATATGAAGAAAAAAAAGTTGTAAACTTTTTCCTAAAGAGAAAGTATACTTAATAACAGACTTTGGTTAAAATAAAGTTTAAAATTTATAAATTCTTTATAATTTTTTTTTTGTCATTTTCATTTCATTTTCCATAATCATTCCTTGGGAATTTTTTTTTTTTTTGTTTTTTTTTTTAGTAAATTCTATTGGTTAATTATTGTTTAGTAGGTCAAAATCTGATGATGGTTCCTTCGGATTCTGTTTTCATTTCAAAGTAATATTTATGGGATTTAACACTGTAAATGGGTAGTTCAAAATGGGATTTGAGATGATTCCTTTAAAATGTTCAGGTCCAATAATTATTCTTATTGAATACACAGAGTGGTTAGTTAAAATGTAATAATAATAATAAATTATATAATAAAACATAATAAGAAAGTAATTCAAATAAAAGAATAATCAAATCTAATTGGTTGAATTTTTATTTTACTAAGAATCCTCATTGACAGACTCGGTATATTTATTTCTTGTTAAATCCCAATCATAATCCTCCACTTTACTACTCAAGGTGTTTCCGTACCAAGTGCCTAATAATTCTGGAAATGTTCCTTATCAATATAAAAAAAAAATTGGATTGATACAATAATTATTATTGATAGATAATCAATAAAATAATTGATAATCAATTGACAGACAATAAAAAAAATNATTGATACAATAATTATTATTGATAGATAATCAATAAAATAATTGATAATCAATTGACAGACAATAAAAAAAAATTTTTTTTAATATCTAAAAATTTTCTATCAGGGTCAAAATTAATCCGCTACTTATTAATAGTTTTCACGTGATACTCTTCTAATATTTCTTAATCGTAAATTGATAGTAATAAATGTTTTAGTTTTAACTAAANAGTTTTCACGTGATACTCTTCTAATATTTCTTAATCGTAAATTGATAGTAATAAATGTTTTAGTTTTAACTAAAACAATGCGGTAACAATGGAAATTTTAATAATTAAATTCAGAACAATATTAACGCCAGGTCCTGTTGAGCGCCACTGAAATACCTGAGATTTATGAATACTATGAATTTTATAATACCCGGATTCAGGTATTCTCCAAAATANGCGCCACTGAAATACCTGAGATTTATGAATACTATGAATTTTATAATACCCGGATTCAGGTATTCTCCAAAATAAATAATTTTTCAAAATTCCTCACGTAATTTAGTAACCCAATTATAATTTTCTCTATCCAAATTGGTAAAGTTTAGTTTCTATTTCGGAAAATTTTTATAAATACCCGAATTCGGGTATTTACCACAGGNATCCAAATTGGTAAAGTTTAGTTTCTATTTCGGAAAATTTTTATAAATACCCGAATTCGGGTATTTACCACAGGTATTTTCCAAATTGAATTTTTTTTTTCAAAATTTTTGACAAAATCTAACATCCATTTGTAATTATTTTCATCTCAATTGATCAACTTTACTCTTTGTAACCCGGAATTTTGATAATGCCCGGGTTCGGGTATTTGAAATACCGTATTTCCTAAATCAAGAAATTTTTTTTTAATTTCTGATCAAATTTTGATAGCCAATACTTCTTTTCCAATTTCCGAAAAAAAAAAATAAAAATAAATTTTGACTTTGCTAAATGTCAAGATTATTAAAATTTTTAAATATNATTGATACAATAATTATTATTGATAGATAATCAATAAAATAATTGATAATCAATTGACAGACAATAAAAAAAATTTTTTTTTAATATCTAAAAATTTTCTATCAGGGTCAAAATTAATCCGCTACTTATTAACAGTTTTCACGTGATACTCTTCTAATATTTCTTAATCGTAAATTGATAGTAATAAATGTTTTAGTTTTAACTAAAACAATGCGGTAACAATGGAAATTTTAATAATTAAATTCAGAACAATATTAACGCCAGGTCCTGTTGAGCGCCACTGAAATACCTGAGATTTATGAATACTATGAATTTTATAATACCCGGATTCAGGTATTCTCCAAAATGAATAATTTTTCAAAATTCCTCACGTAATTTAGTAACCCAATTATAATTTTCTCCATCCAAATTGGTAAAGTTTAGTTTCTATTTCGGAAAATTTTTATAAATACCCGAATTCGGGTATTTACCACTNCCATCCAAATTGGTAAAGTTTAGTTTCTATTTCGGAAAATTTTTATAAATACCCGAATTCGGGTATTTACCACTGGTATTTTCCAAATTGAATTTTTTTTTTTCAAAATTTTTGACAAAATCTAACATCCATTTGTAATTATTTTCATCTCAATTGGTCAACTTTACTCTTTGTAACCGGGAATTTTGATAATGCCCGGGTTCGGGTATTTGAAATACCGTATTTCCTAAATCAACAAATTTTTTTTTAATTTCTGATCAAATTTTGATAGCCAATACTTCTTTTTCNAATTTTTTTTTAATTTCTGATCAAATTTTGATAGCCAATACTTCTTTTTCAATTTCCGAAAAAAAAAAATAAAAATAAATTTTGACTTTGCTAAATGTCAAGATTATTAAAATTTTTAAATATTTCTTACCCACGTGAGAGAAGTATGGTTTCAAATTCAAAATTTCCCGCTCCAAGAACCAATAAACTAAAAAACAGACTCAAAATTCAAAAAAATGAATCCAAGGTCATTGATCCTTCTTCCTTTGTTTCTTCCAGTTTTAAATCAATTATTAAAAATAGAGAGCAGAGACAATTATTTGAATAAATTTTTAACAAGTTACAAGTTTCCTTCGGATTTCGAATTTTCGATACTCAACATGATGAATTCTGGATAAAGAATTAAAAAAAAGAAACCCTAGAAAGGTGAGTAAATAACTTGATTACTTGAATCAACATCCCTTTTTACTAGCACAGAAAGTCTTATATTTAGGCATTACAACAATCTCTAGAATTAGTTGAACAAATATTCAAAAACACTCTTAGGTTTTATTCGCATACTAGTTAATTAATAAAGTAGCAAAATGTCAAGAGTTCTACGATATCGTATTCGTAAGTACATTTATTTAGACCCTAACCGATGTTATTTTTTTTTTTTAAAGGTAAAGGTACCTCATGAACTAACACCATGAGAAGTTACAACGTCTGAATTCAATGTAGGAAACCATGGACAGAGGTGAACCCTTAACAATTCCTCACACTCCTCCTCTAAAAATCAAGTCTCATTTCTTTAGAAGTAACCGAATTTACAAATTAACCTATTTGTTAATTAAAATGTCTCATCAAAGTAAGAAACTTTTTTTTTTTACTGGAAATTATCAAGTTTAATCAACTTAATAATGCTTTCACAGTTGTGACTCGTGTCTGTGATTTAGTGGTCAAGGTTGCACAGCTAACTTTCTCCACTTCACTTTTCACAATGAAAAAAATTTTTTTTTGTTTTTTTTTTTTTTTTTGTTTTTAGTTAAGGCAGATGAAAACATTAACCCAAGTTCAGTCCAGATGTTAATGAAATTCGGTCAGTATAACTTATTTTGAATACAAATCGGAGTGTTGGCTTTTAGTAATTTTTTTTTTCTTTTTTTAACTTTTTTGTCCTATTCAATTCCATCAAATGATAGGACATGGAATCCTACGTACAAAAATTATCTAATAAGTCTAATATCCAAGGAATTTCTTAACAATTTTAGGGAAAAAAAAATTTTTTTTTTAGATGGGAAATTGGCAATGATTCCAGCAAAGCCAATTTTTACTTATTTAAAAAAAAATCACTAAAATTTTTGAAAAAGGATTTAGAGAAGAATAATATGTTGTTGAATAGTGAATAGACTTATAAATTCTTAACTTATACAAAGGATTCTTATGTTCTATTCACTAAATTCTGTCAAAGCGAGAAAAGACTAGCAAAAATCTCCTCTACTTTACAACTACACGAAATATTATTTAAAAAAAAAAGTTAATGCTTTGTGTTTTACATGATTATTTTTTTTATAATAATTCATACTTATTTTCTATTATTTTCTACATAATAACTACTCATAAAGTTTATAAATATCATATTAAAAATGAGACTTGAAGTATTATTTTTTTTTCCAGCGTCCATGCAAAAATGACAAAAGGAGTCTCGTTTATTGTTAAAAATTCGTCAGCTTAAAATATGTAGTAAGTGATTACAGGAACATAAAAACACACGACCACACACACCATATTACTCAACAAATTTAGCACCTGTCGAAAATCACTGGGGGTTTTCACAAAACATTAAAAACAAGTAAAATTAAAAAAAAAAAAAAATTATTATTTTTGTATTTCCTAACTAGTCATCTTGCAAAAAAAAAAAAAAAAGTGAAGTATAAGAAATAGGCAATCTTGAATTCGATTCAACAAAAAAAAAATTTTTTTTTTTGAGGACATTCATCGAGTTTCTAAGACAAATGAAATATCGATAGCATACTCAAGATATGCACTAAAATTATAATCTTAAATCCTTAAAACTTATAATTATCTATTACTATACGTTTACCCCTTAAGGACTAGTACCTCTACCATATCGCAGCCCTTAAATAGGGCATCTTTTCTATATATATATAAAAAAAATCAAAAAAAAAAAAATCCCTGATTTACCTCTGCCTACCTGTCCCTGTTTTTAATTGAAAGGTTTTTTTTTTTTTNTCAAAAAAAAAAAAATCCCTGATTTACCTCTGCCTACCTGTCCCTGTTTTTAATTGAAAGGTTTTTTTTTTTTTTTGTGAGAACCTGAGAGCTCTTAAGATTTAAATTAATTTCTCTTATACTGGAAATAAGTCAATTTAAAAAGTTAAAAGAGTATAGAAATATTCAGTAATAGTGAATATAAACATATTTCCCATAAAATCAAAACATTTTTACTCTTCGAATAAACAATGAATATTGTTATAACTTCACACCTATTGGAAGTAGAGAATTAATTGTTCCTAGTGGTGTTAATTAATCATTTCATTAGTTGAGCCAACTTTCAATTCCTTAATTTTTTTTTNAATTAATTGTTCCTAGTGGTGTTAATTAATCATTTCATTAGTTGAGCCAACTTTCAATTCCTTAATTTTTTTTTCTTCTTCTTGATTCATTACTAATACTCAACAAGGTTGTATGAAAAAAAAAACCAAAATTCTATTTTTTTCTTCTTTCTTTAAATTAATTTAAGTTTGGAGGAATTACACTTAAATTATTGCTTGAAAAATTCATTGATTTGCACATGATAAAATGAAATCAATACTGTTGAGGTTTTTAAGAAGCTGAATGAGTCTATGATCTCTTATAAACATCATTTTGCTGCAAAATATTTTGTATCTACTCAAGGGAATTACGAATTAATAAAGTCTACACACCTTATCCATCAAAAAAATTAATAATAGCAGTCACTTAAATTCACTTTAAGAGAACAATTGCAACAATTTTAAATTTCAAAATCTTTTTTTTTTTTGTTGTCTTTCTCGGGAAGGAGCAATAATGGGTTTAAGGTTTAGGTAAATATTATAATTTTTTTTTTTTTTTTTTTTAGGAATTTTTAAATAATTTGATTAGTGAACATGAGTGTGAATTGTCATTAGAAAAAACAGGCGAAGTTATTGAAGTCACATTTTGACAGACCGAAAAAGTTACACTCCGTTTTTTTTTTTTTTTTTTTTTTTTTTTTTGTTTGCAAAAAAAAAAGAAAAGGGTTGTGATAAGGTCCTGCATTCTTATTTTTTTTTTACTTCAATTCAGTTCATTGTTAATCATTTGATTATTACGATTTAGAAAAATTGAACAGGATTTGGTAGTCTAATTAATATGAATTAATCTACCCGAGTACAAAGATCATAAAAACGTTAAAAACAATAGCAAAACACCGAATAAATGCGCTTGAAACAGTAAAAAATATTTTAAAACGACATTTTGTAAATAGCCAATATCAAAGTTTTTAAAATCATTTCAGATTTTACTTCTTTTTTTTCTTCCTTTTGTTAAAAACTTTATTATCCTGCGTAATAATTAAGAATTATGATAAAAAATCCTACTTCTCTAAATTCAGTCCATCTATCAATGAATCTACAAAAGTGTGTAATTTTTTTTTTCTTTTTTTTTTCTTCTCACTTTAAATTTGCATATACGAATATTATGGCAAGAGGACCGAAAAGGTAAGAAATTGCTACAAAATTCCAAATATTAAATCGCACATCCCGAGAAAAATCACTAGCGTTATATCGTCTCGTCATCGTCATTCCGTTAGTTGTAAAAAATAAAATAAATAAATAAAAATCAGGGTTGCGGTGTGATAAACAGGTAACTTATTAACATGACGATCGATTTCTTTGATCGATTTTTTTTTGACAGTAGACAACTTGAGTACAAAAAGACTGTTTTCAAAAAGTCTATTATTAAGAAATCACTACAGATTACTTTCTCGAGCGTACAAAATCTTTGTGATTATGAGCAACAAACGGAACACTAGTTTAGTATTATTAACAATGAATATTTTCAAAGGATTCTAATAACAAGTCTAAGGTTCTCGAATATCCCTAGTCAGGAATTCCAAAAAGAGGACTCATCACAAGCATTTAAGGACATTATGAAAAATTACAAACATCGACCCATTTCAGTTAAAAAGCGAGCATCAACTCATTGTGATTTGTATCTTTGGATTATCATCCCTCACTCAAAAGTTTTAGGATTTATAGCCTAGTTTATTTCTGAACAAGTCCTTTAGTTAATTTGTTATCATACTTCTCATCCTTTCCAAAAAAAAAAAAAAAAAAAAAAAAAAAAAATTTTTTTTTTTTTTTTTCGTATGGACATATCTCCATTTTAAGTCCCTAAACTCCTCGCACATTATTATAATATTCGAATTCCGTAATGTGCGTGTTATGTAACATGGATAAAGTAGAGGACGGAGAAAACAAACAAAAAAACTAGTTAGGAGCATATTTCCTCAACATCCTTATCAGTACTAAATTGTTGTAAGCCCAAAATATTACAATGAAAAATAAAAATTCTAACAAATATAGCTAACTCGGAAGTAAGGTGCTATGAAGATATAAAATTGGGAGCTTGCAAATCTGTATACAAAGCATATAATAAAATCCCAAATTTTTCCGAAAAACAAAAAAAAAAAAACATTTTTTTTTTAAACAAATCCCATGAATTCAAAATAAGATTTCCTGTAAAAACCACTGATGGCACCAGAATGTGACATATCAATGATCCAAGTATTTGGATTACTAACAAAAAAATTTAAAAAAAAAATGTAAATTTTGTCTGACCAAAAACATGACTAGCCGTAGATTGCTTACAGATTATATAAGCAGAGTAAGTTACTACACTAACATCAACTACATTCGAAATTAATTCCTAACTGCAAGCAGTGAGGTGACAACGAATTTGTGGTCTCAGGCTAAATCTCTCAGGTGCAAATTGTGAGGTGTAAAATCCACAACTAATCATCAAACTACGCTTAATAAAAACCCCTCCAATACCCCCAAACAGATTTCAGTAGTAAAATAAAAAATATAAGGGATAAAATTCCGTTAAAATGAATAATTAGAAAAAGAAATTTAGCAAGAGCTCCTAGAAACTATATAACAGAATATTCGTGCATTTGATTGTCAAAAGTGTAGCGAATGCTCAATTCCATAAAATGATCGTCTGCTTCTTCCCAGAATCACCAGGGGTTATCGATTTCCATCTTCTCAACAGGCAACAATTAAGATGAGGACTACTCCAAATTATAACAAAAATATTCATTACAAAGGGTTTCCAACTCGATATTAATAACTAAACTACTATATATTTTAACCTACATTGTTCTAACAAACTCACAAGACCAACTCCAAAGAAAACAATGAGTCTCTTACCTTTGACACATTCTGGAAAGCAAGTAATGAGACTTTCTTAGACTTGAGAGTTTACCGTAACCAGTCTACGGTAGTAGTTGGGACTATATAAAAAAAAACCATAAAAGAGATTAACTTAACCATATCAGTTTCTAAAAAAATATTGACTTACCGAAACGGTAAAGATCGAGGACGATCAGCACCTTCCTTCACCAGCGGTTTATGATATTCACGTCCCGGACGAGAATGAATTGTAGCCCAGCAATGCTCGCAGTAATACTGAAAAAAAAAAAACAAAAAAAAAAAACAAGAAAGTTGGTCAAATAATTGTTTTCTAAAAATTAATTATAACCCATCAACTCATATCTCATAAGAATTACCTGGAGACATGTAACATTTGCACAGAAGAATGGAGCAAACTTCCCACCACATCTACCTCCACCACATTCATCGCAAAGCTGATCATCCAGAACATACGGTTTCACTTCAACCTGTACATATAAAAACAGAACTAACTATAAGTATGAAAAAAAAAAAAAATCAGTGATTCTCCAGTGGATTTGAAACCTTACCCGTTTATCGATATCACCATGCTGAAGCTGAACAAATCGAGCAGAGATAGCAGCTATGTAGCTCTGTTGATTCGAAAACGCAACACGACCAGCACCTTTGGGATACTTTAACTCTGGGTCTGTATCAATACCAGCATAGCAAACCCCACCGTAGAGACGATCCATTATCATTGCTAGTTCAACTGCAAAAATAAAATATATCATTCTGAAATTCTATATGTAAAAAAGATAGAGTCTGCCAGTACTGGTTATGGCAGTCCCATTACTAGTTTACAAAAAAAAAAGTTCCTATAAAAAGCAAAAAAAAAAAACATGAACTTGAAGTCTACAGTTCATGTATATTCGATTACGATTAATGATATTCAATAGAGAAACCTTACCTGCTTTAAGAGGCCGTGGCACTCCTCCTACGAATACCGTCTTCCGAGGATCCAACGGCATTGAAGCATCCAATACAAAGTCAGCATCTGATAGTCTCCATGGTCGAATTTGGACTGGCTTGTCCTTAATCGTTGGCGATGATACGCATAAATATAGTTTGTCATCATCTTGAATACACGCGTCAATTAATTGCTGGACAGAACTTTCCTCCTGTAAAACAAAAAGAACTATGTTTCAATTTCAACCAGAATTTCAAACTAAAAGTTAAGTAAAAAACTTTACTAATGATCAACTAGTTACCTGAAAGAGAAGAAATGCGTATCCTTTTGGAGGAAAGTACGACTTGCTTTCAGCCTTATGAGGCCAATCTACTAACAAGGGACCAAATCTTCTAAAACTTGCTGTAATCTCCTCTAGAAATAAAATTATGATGTTAAGTCTGGATAACTAACGTAAAGTAATTTTAATTTCAGAAAAGAAAAAAATAATAATTTTTTTCTTACCTTCGTCAATATCTGGTGGCAAGCCACCTACAAACACTTTTCTCGAGAATCTTTCATTCCCTTCCATTGACCCTGCACCAGCAACTCCCACCAATGAAATTGATCTTGGAGATACAGTAGGAACTCCTACAGTTCCTGTAGCATCAACTTCATCCAGCAAATAACTCGAGCTAGGAACTCCTTGATCATCTCCACCAACATAATTCCACTTTCCTAAGATGAAAACCAATAATACTTCATGATCCTCATTTCATTAAGTCTAGTTAACTTAAATGAAAACAACAATGTATCTCACCTGATCTACCGTCATGCTCACCACCAGTCCGCATCATATCAGACAAGTATTGCTCCAGTGATCTCATATTGTCCAAAGGCCCAGTGCCATTCCGGTCCTGATAATAAAAATATATCTCAAATACCACTTATTTACCAAGTACTCTTTCTTCCTAAAGAAATCACGGTAAAGCTTTTGTGTTCAATGGACTTGAAATTGTGCCAAACATGTGCCACAATACGTGTGCATCTATGACGTTAAGATGCACAACTTCCTAGGAACCAATGTTTAGAATTATTAGTGAAGAGGATTTAGTAATTTAACAGATGCAGTCAATATTTTAAATGAAAATAAATAATCCACTCTCTATTTGGTAATGTGAAATGAAACGAAATCAAGCAGAACAAAACTAGGTAGTAAAACTAATTTTTTTTTTTAATTTCCATTTAATTTTCAATTTAGCAGGTGTACATTTCTCTATCATCACTATTAAAAAGACAGAACTGGAACTGAAAGGAAGTAAAGACATAGTCTAGTTTCTAACGCATAAACTCATGAAGAATTCTCAAATTCTCATGGACTATTTATGTAAGCAGCGGCGACAGAGGAAATGTGTTCCTTGGATGTCTAGAGAAATGAAAGTGAAAGCAAAAGAACTCAATGGGGATCGATATGAACCGACTTGAATTGTCACCCGTCCGAACTTTTGAAAAAAAAAAAAAAAAAAAAAGATACGAAAACTCAGATTCCGACCACGTCTAGACTTTGGTGTGGACTTTTAAACAATAAACAATCAACTTCTCATCAGTCCTAAACGTTGACAATGAAAACTAGGTGATGAAGAAATTTACATATTTAGAGAACAATGCTCACAAGGCAGAAGAAAAAAAAAATAACATTCAACGACGACGACGGCATGATCTATAAATATATCCACAAGCAAGAAAATCGGGTAGCGAGACATAAGAGCAAGAAGAAAGTGTTACTACAAGCTTAAATTTTTTTTTGATTACTTGTTCTCTTCAAATAACACTAACGCGAAACTAGGAAATAATCCAATTTACTTACTGGATACATTTGATCGGATTCTGTGCTCATGTTAGATCCGTCGTACGGTGCAGAAAAATTTCCCTTTCCTGGAAAATTTCGTCGAAAGTTAGGCTGCATCATCATCGTTGGACTTGGTTTTCGTCTGGAAACAATTTAAAAAATATATATATTTTTTTTTTTTATTAGTAATAATAACTCCAATTCCTATTAGACGTTTGAAAGCGGAAGTTATGATAAACCCACAAAGCTTTGTAGGTATTATAGGTTTAATTAATTAATTATCAGGTTTTATTTCCAAATTGTTTAACTGATGTAATTATATTTTAATAACCGAAGACTCATTGGAGTATAGCAATGACAGTAACCAAAATTTTTGAAATTATATATAACAGATAATTTCATAAAAGAAAATAAACAAATTTGAGAACTTAAAATAATCTTGTGAATTGAATTCCTAACATTTTGTTAGCAATATGAATTTTCATATGGCAAAGAAATTCAGCAATTATCACTGAAACCTGGGACTGAAAAAAAAATTCTGGTTCTACATTTTTTGGACTTTAAATTTTTAGCATTACCTAAAGGGCATGTGTGGAGTAAGAAAATATAATTTAAAAAATTTCAAAATCATGGGGGGCAGGGGGGCTAGGGTCTGAAGTTGAAAAAAATTGGTTACAAAAACCACCGTCAACTTTTTCATTTGACCGATTTCGATGAAATTTTGTATGAGCATACTTAATCGCATTCCCAGGTACCCATATTTCAGTTTTTAAATATTTTAATTTTTTTAATTTTTATTAAATTTTGAATAAGATGATTTTTCAAAAAAAAAAAAACATTTTGATCGTGTTGGATATTGTTCGACTCCTATTATACTTGGTAGCATCACTGAATGCATAAGTAAAATAAATAAATAATTTTTTTTTTTTTGTTTTTTTTTTATGATTTATTTACCTTGAGCTTAGAATCTTCGCATTACTCTGCGCCATTTGCTTAGGGATGGATCTAATGAGCCGAAATGTTGGAATTGAATAATTAAAACTAATTCTAATATGTTAGATTTTCGAAATTTTGCGTTTATGAATTTGTAATAAATTTTTAATAAATTAATAAATTTTTTTTTATCTTATGAACACTCAAAGTAACGTAATACCAATAATGGTTAGCAAAAAAAAAATTTCATTGTTTCTCAAAATGTTATTTGTAATAAGACCCCACATGGTCCAAGTGTTGATATGACAAAAACAAATTTTACTTTTAATTTATTAAGAATCCAAAAACGCAAAATTTCAAAAAAACTACAAAGTATGGCACATTAGTATTATTCAAATACAACTTTTTGACGCGATTGGTCCATCACAGAGCAAATGGCGCAGAGTAATGCGAAGAATCTCAGACTATAACATGATCATAAAAAGCATAAAAAAATTTATTTTTTTGAAAAAAAAAATAATAAAACAATAATAATAATAATAATTTTTAATATTTTTATTTTTGCTCTAAACATGCACATGGTTTGATGCTTTCAGTGATGCTCCTAAGAGTAGTATAGGAGTCGAACAATACCCAACACAATCAAAATGTTTTTTTTTTTTTTTTTTGAAAAATCATCTTTTCAAAATTTATTAAAAATTCAAAAAATTAAACTTTTGAAAAAAAAAAAAAAAAAAAAAAAAAATAGGCACTTGGGAAATGCGATTAGGTTTGCTCGTACAAAATTTCATCGAAATCGGTCAATAAATGAAAAAGTTGAATGTATTAGAAACCCATTTTTTCAATTTCAGACTCTAGCCCCCCTGCCCCATCATTCTGCAATTTTTTAAATTATATTTTCTTACTCCACAACATGCCCTTTAGGTAATGAGGGGGTGTCAAAATTTCAAGTCCAGAAAATGTGGAACCATAATTTTTTTTCAGTTCAAAGTTTCAGTGATAATTGGTCTTATATTTGTGACAAGACTTGTGGAAAGACATAACTCACCCATAAACACCACTTCCAGTCTTAAGACCGGGACGAAGTTGCTGCCGCTGTTGATACCCAAATGGAAACCTTCCGATTCCCGGCCCAGGGTTACTTCCTGCATGACGTTGACCTTGCGGACCAAATGGAGTTCTTCGAGGAGGAAATGGGCCATTTTGGGTCATTCCTAAAAAAAAAAAGTTACAACTGAAATTAATATAATTTATTAGAGTATTGTCCAGTGTAGGATTGTGGTAATTGCAAAATCCTTCCTATCCTATTCAAGACAAGAAAAAAAAAATTACCTCCTAAGAAAATGTAACTTACTGAATATAAACCAAAATTATCAAATTTGATGGTTACGCAAAAATGGTCAATTTTGGAGTAAGCTATTTTGATTTTCTGGGAAAAGTATTATTCAATTGTATAAAATATTTTAAAGGATGAAATTATTATAAAAATAAAAATTTATATAATGTATAGAATAATACATGATGAAAAGTTTATCGGACGGATTGAGTGAGACAGTAAATCCAATCCAATGGGTTTGTTAATGTCAAATGTGCGCATTTGTACTTAAATTGGACATATATGTTTCTGTATATGCTTGTTGAAGCGGTTTGAGAATGAGATATGTACAAAGAACTGGTCACTTAATTCATTGCTAACAAAAAGCCAATTACAAATAATTTAACCTGTTAGCTCAACCAAAGTGATTAACTGCCCAGGACAATATTTTGGTTCTACCGAAATGAAATCCGTATTTAGAATCTTATTTAGTCAGTCATGAGTTGAATTCTAAGTTAATTAAAAATCCATGTGTCATTCCTTGGAAAGAGATCCGATGATATTACATAAATGGTAAAGTAGACCAACACGACAAGAAAATAGAAAAAGAAACACAGACAACGAGCCAAGAAACCCAACAGGACAAATGTAATCTTACAATTCCAATTTAGTCAAAGAAAGTTACGTCTTATGCCATATCGCCAAATAGCAACCACAGAGCTGAATTGTTTTGGCAATGATTCTTTTGCATGCGCAAGCAGACGAAATGTTGGATAAACTAATTTTTATAACTTTTACAAACTACTTCTACCTAGGACTTTATTCTCACGAGTATAATTTAAGCTCCGAAATATGAGAACTTTTTAAAATAATACTGTCTAAAAACCAATTGAAGTCTAATTATGTCAATGAATTACATTTACCATACACGCGTTCCGGCTCATTCTATGGACCCAACAGACACGATATAAAGTCTACTAAATTGGACATTTGGCTCGGACCATTGAAAACAATAACTGGAAATTTGAAACCAATGATTTATCAAATTTGAATTAACATTAGGGTATTGTTGAATTATGCCTTCCAACGAACACGTCTGAAAAACAGATTTGATTTCAACATTATATTTTTATGGTTATTTTAGAGCATATTACGGTCAGTGGTTGGTGTTTTAATGCCTGTGCTGTGTCGTTTATGTCAAAAGTTGTCTATTTTCTGTATAGAATTTAACCGTAAAAAATACAATATTTTCATATCTAATCATGCCGATTTTAAAAACAATGTCATTACATTGTTTTAGTCATGATATCAAAAAAATAATAATTTTTTTTTTCTGGTTAAATTAGAATTAAATTTTAATATCCATATACCAAGTGTCTAAGTTTACTATTTAAGTTCCACGCCATTCATATTTGACAAAAATTTTTAGTTAGTCAATTTTAGACAAAGTTGAAACTTGAAACTATTTTATAGCCAATCTGTTTGACTGGCTATAAAATATATGAAATTCCAATACCGCTGCAAGGAAAGTTTATGAAACATCCAGTATATTCAGAACAAAGAAGAATCATAAACATTGGTCCAACACCAGCAGGATAGTGAGTTAATTACGACGTAAATTATTATTAGTCGTGTTGAGTAGCCGAACATAGTCAGGTTGAACATTAAAAATCAACCTTCATATATAACTTAATCTTACCCATATTAGGTGGTGGTCNGATAGTGAGTTAATTACGACGTAAATTATCATTAGTCGTGTTCCGAACATAGTCAGGTTGAACATTAAAAATCAACCTTCATATATAACTTAATCTTACCCATATTAGGTGGTGGTCCAAAATTTTGAAAAAAATATCCATTTTGTGGAAAATTTAATGGGGAGTTGAAGAAGTAGCTGTTGTAATCTTCGACGGCAGCTGGTGGCGCAGGAGGGCTGGTCCAAATAGGTTCAGGAGGACCCATCCCTGCCACTGTCGTTACGACACACGTGGATTTGTTCCCTGTATCACCAATTACTTGATTTTCTGTACCAGGTAGTGCTTGCGATGGGATCTTGAACGATTCACTCTCTTCCGTCATAACTAATCGACCGAGTATCTAAAAAAAAAAAAAAAAAAAAAAAAAAAGATTTCAAATTAATTACACAGACTTTTAGACTAAAAATTTACCGCCTTGAATCAAGACTAATATTAGCGGTTGAAATAACAATTCCAAAAGTATAAATCTAATTAACAAATAAGTATGGTGATTCAGTGAGTGTGAGACAATTTTGTATCCTACTCCCATTATGTCTTTCCAACCACAAATTAATAAAAGCAAACTAACCAAAAAATGTTAGATGTGATGATCCATATGATGATGAAACTTACCTCAATCTAAATCACAGTTAAACCACCTCTCCAAGAAGAAACAATTACTGTACGATGATGAAGGACAGGGAAGTAGAAACTAGAGTAACTAACACGATGAATTAAATTAATAACTGATTACTGAGGAATTGATTCGAACTGTTGTTGAATAGTAAATTTATATTTGGTATGAAATTGAATCTTACAATGTGGAGTAGTTAGTGACTAAATGCGAGAATGACGTATTAAAAATTCTGATGAAAATGTAGATGTTGATATTGGGATTTTAGAAAATATGTACAAAAGAAGGTAGGGTGTCGTGGTGTCCTTGGTGGTAAGAAAGGCCCTGGGGTAGGGAGTACTTGGGACTACAAAAGTAATAAACTTCTAAGAAAGTGTACTTATGTGTATGAGTGATGGAAGGGCCATTGGTAGGAGGCTGGATAGTTCGACGGAGACGGACGAGTCGTGGAAGCTGTGTCAGGGGTCCTTGAGGAGTGTCCCTGTCCGACCATAGAATCGAAGAATTCGAAGGACCGTCTGGATGTATCTCTCTCGCCGACTCGAGTCTTCTGAAAGAGGAGTTGGATGATGACGAGAGATCGACAGAGACGAGGAAGGAAGGGTTTCTTATTCAAGATGGCTGTGTCTCTAGCTATAAGTACTGAGCTTAACTCTCTCTCCGACCGACCCACGGGATTCTCCAGTCAAAACTATACTACTCCCCTCCCTCCGCAGACTCCTCTACTTATACCCTAAATATACACTCAAACTCCGCTTTTCAATAGCAACCCTCACTCTACAACTATACTCAAACATTCGAATTTTACCGCCAATTTACTTAGTAATAAAGTTTCATTTTACTCAAATTTTTATACATTTTCAATTCGAATTTTCAAATTCAAGTTTCTAACCTTATTAATTTAATTATTTAACTCCTCCTCAACCGTACCGTATACCCGGCCTTTTAAATTTTTAATTNCCAATTCAATTTTCTAACCTTATTAATTTAATTATTTAACTCCTCCTCAACCGTACCGTATACCCGGCCTTTTAAATTTTTAATTAACTAAAAATATGGAATTTTTCGCGGTGAAAATATTTTTTATGAGTACATCCGTTCTTTAGAGAGTCATAAAAAAATAGCAAAGTATTCAAGTCATCTGATATAAAAATATAATAGATGGTATGCATGAAGAACTGCCAAGTTTTTGCGAAAAATATTGCCAAATTTTTGATTCAGAATGATTCAAAAATTCAAATCCCACCAATCATATTTTTTATAATTTAAATTTTATGCTATTTTCATTCGTTGTTTTGGATTTGAAAATTTGAATTTGAAAATTTAAATTTTATGCTATTTTCATTGGTTGTTTTGGATTTGAAAATTTGAATTTGAAAATTTAAATTTGAAAACTTGAAATTGAAAATTTGAAAATTTGAATTTGAAAATTTGAATTTGAAAATTTGAATTTGAAAATTTGAATTTGAAAATTTGAATTTTGTTCCACATATTTATTAAAACACACGGTATATTTGACAGAGAAACTCAACTTTAAATTTTTTTAAATTTTTATTTAATAAGGAAAAGTTGAAATACAGGGGTATATGAACTTTTTGGGTACTTTACTAGAGTGAAAGGAAGTGATTATTACATTTATGGACAAATTTATAAGCAATGAGAAGTTACTTTTGATCCGTACTCTTTTGCTGGAGAAAGTCTATTTTATTTTCATTTACAATTTACGTGAAAACGTTAATTTGTTATGGGTCAAATCTTACTTTTTTTATGAAAGAATGAATATTGAAAAGTAGGGAAACATGTGCATGTCGAAAGAATCAGGTCATCAGAATCAAAAGGTCAAAAGTTATAATTTATTAAATATACAATTTTTTCGAACTTAATTCTGAGATGTAACTTACATCAAACATGTCAATGTCAGAATTATGTTTGAGACTTTTGTTTTCAATAAATCATAACTTTTGACCCTTTGATCCTGAAGACCTAATTTTTTGTAACAATGTTTCCCTATTTTTCAATTTTCTTTCATTAAAAGTGTTATTTAAACCCAAATAAAAATTTATGTAGTGAAGTAAGTTTGATATTAATAATAAAATAAAACAGGGACTTTCTCCACCAAAAGAAAACGGCTAAATAAAAACCAAAAGTAAGTAACTTTTCTCAAATTTTATAATAGTTTTGTCCAGCACTCTACAGTTCAACAATTGGTTGATTTCGATTCAACTTTTAAATTGAAAACTGAGTTTTAGCTTCGATTTCGCTGGAAAAGGAAATATATAATGTATTTCAAATTTCATTTTTAAAACAAATAGTGAAATAGTTTGTAAAATCAAAATTAGTTTATTACGGAAAAATTAAGATATTCGAGTACATTGAAGCTCGGAATGATTGCAAAGTGATAGATCTTTTGTAAACAATTATTTTGAAACTGGACAATAACTTTTACATGATTCATTATAAATTGGACTATTCCTGCAAGTTTCTCAAAATTATTTTTTTTTNTCATTATAAATTGGACTATTCCTGCAAGTTTCTCAAAATTATTTTTTTTTTAATTTTTATGGAATATTTATAACCTCAAGAAGCATATTTGGTGAGAACAACATATATGGGCAAAATAATAGTGTGTTGAGGTCAGTTAATGCCCAACAAAAAAAATCCATTTTGATCANAAGTGATAGATCTTTTGTAAACAATTATTTTGAAACTGGACAATAACTTTTACATGATTCATTATAAATTGGATTATTCCTGCAAGTTTCTCAAAATTATTTTTTTTTAATTTTTATGGAATATTTATAACCTCAAGAAGCATATTTGGTGCGAACAACATATATGGGCAAAATAATAGTGTGTTGAGGTCAGTTAATGCCCAACAAAAAAAATCCATTTTGATCAACTCGAAAAAAAATTTACAAAATATAGGAATAAAATAAATTAAAACCAGGCATGCCCATGTATGCTCAGTTCCACGACACAACATTCAGAAATGTAAACTCATGTTGCTCATTATTATGTTCGAGATTTTCTATTGGTAGCTATCCATTTTTCCATCGCCTTTTACATCATTCAAAATTTAAGATTNTATTATGTTCGAGATTTTCTATTGGTAGCTATCCATTTTTCCATCGCCTTTTACATCATTCAAAATTTAAGATTTCCTGCAGGTGTCTCCATATGATCCAACTCATAAAAATTATTCACATTTTATCAGTTGTGTACATATTGATGTGGACTGAAATTATTAAATTGGAAAATGCTAAAAAAAATAAATCAAATCATTTCCATAATAGAATTTTCATCAAATCTTAATGAAATTAGTATAATCTCAAGCTTCATGATTGACATGTTACTCCATCAATTCACATGATATAATTTGTAATGTATGATATTATTTATTGTTGATAATGTTAACTACGGTTAGTTAGTTATTTCCATTATTTTTCAATTAGAAAAATATTATGTCTAAATTTTTTCACGCAAAATTTCAAAAAGAGAAGACGATAATTTACTCTTCCAAAATTTATTATGAATTCCTACGCAATATTTGATGATGATTCTAATCCCCTTTGGGTTTGTATGCACAAAAAAAAAATCACGAAATAGTAGTGTATAAAACATAAACTAAATGAAGTAACACATAAACTTGGAACCTCTGAAATTCTAATTTAAATGAATTGAATTAATTTAGGAAACTTAAAATTGTTTTTTTTTTTTTTTTTTTTTTTTCTAAGTAGTTTGTGAATTGATTACAAGTTAATTCCGTAAAGTTTATTCAACGACGTTTTACCTGAAGTTATGAAAGCGGTCAAATTGTGCTGTGCCACTTCTGAAATTAATTTGAATTTCAGATATTTCTGACTTTGGAATTCTGAAATTCTGAACCTATACTAATTGTTTGTAGTCTTGTGTTATGTCAAATTAATTACTTAGGGGGAAATACCTTAAAATTAATTAGTTAATTTAGTAGTAGTACTCAAGAACTATAAATCATTTCGTCTGCTAAATATACCCTAAACCCAAGCTCTTGTGATTTTTAACATCGACATTTTTAATATCGGAAGAGTTATGAGTATGAGCGTGAAGTGCCGTCCAATGTTTCAACTTCCAATGACACTGATTTCCGTGAGAGTTTGACACTGAAATTGAAAATACTATAGGAGCAAAATTGAAAAAACCATCCGCACCCATTTCTTCTCAAATGTATCAACGAGACTGTGTTTGTAAATCGGAAATGGGGAGCACTGCGGGTGGAAAAGGTTTTTTCATTTTTGATCCTACAGTAACTAGAGTTTTGGAATTAGGAAAATTGAGATAATTAAGTCATTTATAGTTCTAGAGCGAATGAGTTGTTGATTGTGTACCTATTAGTTTTTATTGGCCCCGTACTCCACAATTGGAATAGAACCATAAAATTTTTTTTTTACTTTTTTTGTTGTACTGGAAGTTTACTTCAAAATAACGCCTTATCCAATTCAGAATTGAATTTGACAAAAAACTTAGTGTGTGCCCAAAGCCAAAGTCCTTGTACTTTGATACAAGCAGGAATTTCACTGATTAAAAATCTTTAAACTTAAGAGTCGTTGTCATTCTGACGTCTCTTAAGTGGAAGTACAGGTAAAATAAGAAATACTCAATCAACAACCAATCGAATATGTCTCTTATTTTGTAGCCCCTCGAGACGTAACGTGAAAATGATTCGCCTATTTCTTTGGCGTTAAGGATCATTACTGGGCGCCTCCACCGGATGTTGTCGCGCCTCCAGTCATGGTCACTTTCGTGTTAGGTGAAGTTTGGGGTTGGGACTGAGTAGTGGCAGCCATCGTCACAGCTGTTTTCTGCTTCAGCATCGTCCAGTCGAAAGTATAGTCGTACTGATGATTCAGCGTCCGGAATAGAATTCTGAACAACTGGCGTAGATACATGTAATCCGGCACTTCTTCAAACCGAAGTCCTCTGCAATAGTTCAAATACATTGCGAATTCTGCAGGATAACCCTAGGGGACAAAGAATTTCAAATAATTAGTACTCAATCATAGCCAAAAATATTTAGCATGACTATTCCACTCAATTCAGATAGATCTCATCAGTTAACTCTGGTTCATCCAAAAGACTATTATAGCTATTCAGATTTCCTTTCTAAAAACGTATTGTAAAGCGTAAGAAGCTTTGGCTAGATCCAGCGATGAAATTAATATAGTCAATAAAAATAAGTAATCTAACATTCACACACAGTTTGCTGTAAAAAAATTTATAGAAAAAGATATTTCACTCAAAAGTTTTGTGGCAATTTCTGAGCCGATTTTTATAAAGAGTGCCTGTTAACTGGGATGTGAAAGCATGATATTCGAAGTCTAGGCACCATGTAATCATAAACTTCACAACTGACCACATGACCATTGAGAATGACGTCAAGTACATTCATAAATTTCCATTTCATGAGTTAGAGTTACTGTGAACATTATTATTAATTTTATTTATTCGGAATCAGCGTACACTTTCACTTTCTATAACTTTATGTTCTGACTGATTTCTGCTGCATTTCTGACAGAAATGTAGCAGCAATCAGTCTGAGTATAAAATTTCTCACGAACCACATCGTTCCTCAGAAATTTTCTGAAAAACGATGTGGTTCATGAGCAAGTCTCTTCGCAAATCACAACAATAATAAAACGTTGCTCAATTATTAGTTAATTCTGAAGTTAAAAAAATTTTTTAACTTGTTTAGTGGAAAAGTTTTAAAATCAATTTGATTATTCAGACTGTATGATAGATATGGATCAATCATCGCTTACATAATTCACACTTTTTTGTTGTATTCAGACATCAAATAAAGTACATAATGACCGATACGATACAAGCCTGGCTCAGGGTAGCTAATGACCCAGCTGGATGTGGCTTCAATGTTACTGGGTATATGTTAAGCAAATTCTAACTGGTGATAATCATCACGCCCGATTTATACTTCCGCTTCATCCGTAATACCTCCGGCGGTTTGGCTGATGAACGGCAGATTATTCTATTTACGCTTCATCAGATGATTATCCGAACGTTGCTCGGACGATCATCAGATGAAAATTTGTTTGAGTAAATCAATCTACTCTCGAACCAAACAGCATTGAGCCCTCCAAGTTCTCGCTGCGAGACTTTTTGTTTTTCCTTGCGATATGTGCGCGTGTTATGATTCCAAATTTTAAGCTATAATCAATTCAAAATTGAATGACTGCCGCACACCACTCCAATCTTACAATATTTGGTTAGAGAATTGAAATATATGCATCCCGCCGAGGGCTCAATGTTATTTGATCCGAGAGTATGCTTCAACTTTTTCTCATCTTCATCTCCTCCAACAGAAGTTGAACTAAGAGTTACTTTTTGCTTCGTGAATAGTTTAACTTTTTCAATATATACTTCCTTCAACAAAATTAGAAGATGATTGAAATGAATGTTGGATGAATTTTCATCCAACTAACATTCGGCGAAACCATAAACATGTAAGTATGAGAAAGGACGTCAGGACTACGACCACCTAAAAGATGAGGAAGAGATGAAGCGGTAGCGTAAAACGGGCGTCAGTTGTAAATTCTCGTTAGAAAGATTGAATTTGCAGATTTGTTTTTCAAACTTGCATGCAACCTACAAATATGTTTGCTACAAAGTTTACACCGATACTCGATTGGAAAAATCTTCTCAACTCTAGGCATGTGTAAAAGTTGGAGTCACAATGGACAGCACAACACAAATAAACGAATACAGGTGTGAATCAATACGGGAAACATTACCTTGCATAGAAGCTCCACAGGCGTGGACATTTTCTTTTCACTGATTTTTTCATACTTTTGTTTCTTCGTAGCTGCTTTCAGTCCTTGCCATGGAAGACTTCCTCTGTTAAAGTACATCAACACGTATCCAAGCGATTCCATATCATCACGACGGCTAAAAACAAGGTTTTATTTCACTAAAGTTAGACTGATCTTTAGATTATGTTACAATTGTCATGTTAAGTAAAGGAACAATCACTGACTCTTACCTCTGCTCAATTCCTAAATGAGCATTTATCGAAGCATATCTGGCAGTTCCAGTCAAATTTTTGTCCTCACGATAAGCGATATGGTGACGAGTTCGAGAGTCGCGGAATTTCTTAGCAAGTCCATAATCGATCAAGTAGAGCTATACAAAAAAAAATATTTTTTTTTTACAATCGTCCGATGAAGACATCTTCTGTATTCATGATTCATTTACTTTATTGCAATGCCGTCCGATTCCCATCAAGAAATTGTCAGGTTTAATATCGCGGTGGATGAAGTTCTTTGTATGGATATACTCAACTCGGCCAATCATTTGATCAGCCAACATCAAAACCGTCTTTATGGTGAATCGACGTGAACAGAAGTTGAATAAATCCTCTAAAGAAGGTCCGAGAAGATCCATTACTAATACGTTATAATCACGTTCTTGACCATACCACCTAGAAATGTAGGATATAAAATATAATAAATTAATCATCATAATCTTGTAATTGACGATATAAAATTAAAATCCTTACCGAATATGAGGTATCCCAACGCCTCCTTGCAATATTTTATATAATTTGCTTTCATATAGAAGTTGTGGGTGACGAGCTTTACAGCTCTCCAGCTTCACTGCAACTTCCTAAATCAGTTGAAATTAAAGAATCAGTTTACCAATGAAGCATAGAAATGAGTGAGATTAGAAAACGACGTAAAGGCAAAGGGTACTAAAGTAGTTAGCTCTTCCATCTTGTCTTGACTCACCTCTCCGTTTGTAATGTTGATTCCCAGATAAATGTCACCAAAAGAACCAGAACCAATCTTTCTAACAAGTCTGTATCGACCACCGACGACGAACTCTGACCTAGACGTTGGAATAGCAGAGGCCATGGTTGAACGGGACGAATGACGGGATTCCGAATCCGAATCCCCGATTTAAATTAATCTAAAGAGCCGAGAGAGTGAAAAATGAAGGAAAGAACGCAATTGAGAGTACAGATGAGGCCTATTTGGTCGTTCTCTCTTCCCTTTCTCTGTGCTCTGTGCTCTGTACAGCACAACCAAGGAGCGACAGTTAGACCTCTCTCCCTAATAACCAACCCACTGACTAACAAAACTCTCACAGGAGCTGCTCACCTAACCCTACTCACACACTCGCCTACCACCTCACTTTTATTTTACCAAGTAAATAATGAAAAAGTAAAATGTTGACAAAATTAAATTACAGTGACTCCACACGACAACTTATGTTTTCCCCGTATTCGTTACTGTGGCAACTTTCTAATTTATGTCTGAAGGAGCAAACTCTTCGAATTCTGCATCTATCTTCGTCGTTCAAAAATTCACTTACTTCTCGCAAATCGTAAATGGCTGTTTACCTGCAAAGCACTATTAGTCGTCATATTATTTGCTCAATTCATTTCTGATCTGAACCCATTCGTCATATCAAAATAAATTCTAGTAATTAGGAATGAAAACTACTTTTTACTGATGGAAATTCCTGAAGCAAGGTTATAAACACAATGCAGGCTCTTTACAAACCTTGCTTTTCTTGCATTGCTCACAATGCCTTTGTGGATATTTTGTTGACGGTGTCGGTTAGCTCGATGGATGATTCTTGAGTTGGAGGCAATTTCTGTATTCTGGACGCAAGTTTTTCACCAATTGCTCACCAAAAGAAATAATTGATTGTTTCTGAAAAGAGGTTTGGGTATAATAAAGGAAATGCACTCCTCGCGGATTTGGGTAAGTAATACCTGAATCGATCAGAAATTTCATGTAGATGACGAATCTGGCATTCATTAGTGGCGGTCAAGTCAAATTTTTCAAAATTTTGCAAATTTGTGCAAAAAAGAAAAAAAAAATTTTATGCACTGTCTTACCCAAATATCCTCGTGGAATTGTGTAAGTGATACCTCAATCGATCAGAAATTTAATGTAGATTACTAATCTGGCATCTATTGGTGGCGGTCAAGTCAAACTTTGTAAAAATTATGCAAATTTGTGCCAAAAAAAATTTTTTTTTCTGCAGTGACTTACCCATATGTATTTGTCCGGATTTGCGCAAGTGAAAGGTTGATCGATCAGAAATAACACATAAATTATGCATTTTTCAAAATTGAGAAATTTTTTCCTTGCTATTACGTAGATTGAGAAGGTATTTTGTCAATGCTTTTGTTAGGTAATTAATAGACGTATTCACGCATACACGGATCTGTAACATGCACAATCGTGATTTGGTTAGTTGAGCGTGATTGCATACATGTAACTGATATCGCGTTCAGGTAGTTCAGACCATATTTTTCCGCGGCGTTTGAACGACCCGAAGCCTCGTTCAACAACTATTGGAGGCGCGCCAAGCGCGCCGAAGATTGCGCGCCGCCATTGCTTTCGCGTAATAACAAAATACTGATGTAATATTTTATTGATTAACAACCTAACAAATCCTAATCCTAACAACGAATGCATATTAAATCCTATTTTTGTCCCATTTTGATAACTTTTTTTCTACGCTTTTCCGGTGAAAATTTTTTTCATATTTGTGATCAGCGACCCCATTACTAGTATACAAAATAAACGTCATCATAATTTGAGGTGGTTCGGAATACCTGATTTTTTCCTCGCACATTTAGGTAAGTCACTTAAAAAAAATTTTTTTTTTTGGCCCAAATTTACAAAATTTCACAAAATGAGACTTGACCGCCATCAACGGATGTTAGATTTGTAATTTACGTGAAAATTCTGATCGATTGAGGTATCACTTATCCAATTCCACAAGGATATTTGGGTGAAACAGTGCAATTTTTTTTTTTTTTTTTTTTGCACAAATTTGCAAAATTTTTGCAAAATTTGCTTGACCGCCACTAATGAATGCCAGATTCGTAATCTGCATAAAGTTTCCAATAGATTGAGGTGTCACTTACCTAATTCGGCTAGTGCGTTTCCTTTAATTGTTCCGAGGTTTGTTGAGCTCTTTTGCTAAAATAAAGGCATTAGATATTGACATCCAGCAAGAAACAGAAAAATCGATTGTAACATTTCTTGGTACAACATAAGAGAGATTTATATGATGCAATTTGGTCGGATCTTTCAACCCCTCCCATGTAGATATTGTAGTCTTCAACACATAGTGGTACTTCTTTTTGTAACCCTCGCTTGTTGGTAACAGTCGCCATTAGGTGATTATCAAGGACGACCAAATTATGCGATTTTTCACGCCAAATTATGCGCTAAATATTTCAGTTTATGCGATTTTTTACGCTGAAATCCAACTCAAAATTCGGCTGTGATATTTATTAGCTATTTAACGCACGCTATTGCAACTTGACAATCTTAAAGTTGAAAGCCTCTACAACCTTTGCGAGTAACAAAGTCGTACTTTTCAAATATAGATTTAACGAAGTGCAACATTTTCAAAAAATTCGTGTTCATAATTTGGCTAGAGCATTCAGCGTTGTTCCACTCCACCAATCTTTTTTTTAACTGTCAAATTATTTGTTGACAATCCCGTCCTACAAAATGATGATCCAATGTTAGAATAATCACGGTCACAATAACCATAAAACTAAATTCTAAGTTTGAACCTCTTAACTTGTAAACACGTTTAGCCGCTTATTACCTGAAATAACTTTTCTCTCCAGTTTACCACCGAGACTAAAATTTAAGATCTACTGTATAACCAAAAATCGCAGTCACCTCGCCACATTGTAATCTGCTGTGGGACACCTTGTATTTTGTTTTGTACACTTCCCGGGCTTTTTGTTAGGAAGCTTAGATGTCGTGAACCTGGCATACACCTTACTTAATATAAAATTTAAAAAATACTGAAAAATACAACTAATCAAAATGTTGTATTATTGTATTTGAATCCGTATTTTTTATAAGAAATTGGTGAAAAGCACAGCCGATAGAGACAGATTATTTGAAAACTGCACTTTATAGGGTCGTTCCGTTTTGGTATTAGGCGTAGGGATTTTTAGTGAAAATATTTGGTAGTGTTGTGTTATAAATTTTTATTGATTTTTACGAATAAATTAAATAATTATTAAAAAAAATTATATCTGACTTTCGATTTCCTAATTAAATTATTAGGGTATCTGCATACTATTCCATCAGTAAATTTTATTATTGATAAAATGTCGGTCTCACATTTATTGTGTTGGAATGATCGGGAGAGCGGACAATCCCAAACGTTTTATTTGAAGATCAACGTAATCATTAGCGTCAAAGTGTAGTGCACTGATTCCATAATTATTCTAATTCATGTCGACTTTCTCGTTAACTCCTCTCCGTCGTCACAGTATTCGGTTGTTTGAATGGTTGACTTGGAGGTACTCGGTATTTGATATGCCATATTTTTATAATCAACTAATTACTAATTGATTTGAATCCACTAAAAATTGTCTCAATAATCCGACGTTTTTTTAAATATGAAAACTCATAAATATTTCTTATGACTAATCATAAGCTACGTTTAGAAATCAATGGAATACGGCATTGCTATTGGTATTTAGGCCAAGGCCGTATCCCAGTGACACAATTTATATGTGGGCAATTATTTTTTATAAAATTATTGATTGTGCAGTGCTCATGAGCGGAGTTCAACGACCTCTTACTGCTCACCCTTACCTGAATCAATGAATTCAGTACTAGGTTGTTTTCTTTAGGAGGCAATGGGCTGATACAATCAGTTAACGGTACCTTACTTCGGCTTATTTGTAGAATAGTCACCCTTGGGAATTCGGGTAAGTTACACATTAATCGACTAAATTTTGCATAGATTACGGATCTGACATCCATAGTTGGTGGTTAAGTCAAATTTTGCAAAAAATTTGCAAATTTGTGCAAACAAATTTTTTTTTTTCTTTACTGACTTACCTAATGCTACTACTCCGGATTCAGATAAGCGATCCATCAATCGATTGTAAATTTTCTGCAGATCACTAATTTAACAATTATTTGTGGCGGTAAAGTAAAATTTTGCAAAAAATTTTGCGAACTTGTGAGAAAAAAGTTTTTTTCTCGCCTGTCCGCCTTTACGAAGAATAATCGGTTTCTAATAATTGTAACTACGTAGGTTGAGAGGGTGCTTTTGTCAATGTTTTTGTTAGGTAATAGACGTATTCACGCAAACACGGATCGGTAACATGCAGAATCGTGATTGTGTTAATTGAGCGTGATTACATACCTGTAACCACACATGGGCGTTTGAGGTCCGGCGAACCTTGAGGTTCGGAAAAATTTCATCTAACCCGGAACCGGACCGAACTGGTTCGGTTCGGGAAGTTCGGCGAACCCAAATGTTTCGATATAAAATGGGGCTAGGTAATTATAATTTAGCTTCGGTTCGGTTCGGTTCGACAGGTACGTGGTTCGGTTCGGTTCGACTGGGTCGAGGTTCGGCGCGGGTTCTGTTCGAGAGAGTAAAATATTAAAGTAGAGTCGGGTTTGGTTCGGTTCGACAGATTCGAGGTTTGGTGCGCTAAAGTAAAATTTGAAGTTGGTTCGGGTTCGGCTCGGTTCGATAGAGTCGAGGTTCGATTCGGGTACGGTGCGGCAAAAAATGTTTGGACAGGGTTCGGGTTCGGAAAGTTCGGGGAACCTCAAACGCCCATGTGTGCCTGTAACGGATATCGCGTTCGGGTTATTCAGGCCATATTTCCTCGCGGCGTTTGAACGAGTTGAAGGCTCGTTCATCGGAGGCGCGCTAAGTGCGCCGGAGAGAGCAATTTTTTTTTCATATTCGTGATCAGTAATCACGAATATGAAAAAACTTTCACCGGAAACGCATAAAAAAAAGGTGAATTTTTCAAAATGGAACAAAAATAGAATTTAATATGCATTCGTTGTTAGGATTAGGATTCGTTAGGTTGTTAATCTATAAAATATTTCATCAGTGTTTTGCTATTACGCAAAAGAAATAGCGGCGCGCAATCTTCGGCGCGCTTCGCGCGCCTCCGATAGCTGTTGAACGAGCCTTCGGCTCGTTCAAACGCCGCGAGGAAATATGGTCTGAACTACCTAAACGCGATATCCGCTTCAGGTATGCAACTAACCCAATCACGATTGTGCATGTTACCGATTCGTGTTTGCGTGAAAACGAATTTTTTTTGGTACAAATTTGCATAATACTTGCAAAGTTTGACTTGACCACCAACAATAGATGCCAGATTCGTAATGTACATTAAATATCTGATCCATTGATGTATCACTTACCCAATTCCACGAGGATATTTAAATAAAACAATGCAAAAAAATTTTTTATATGGCCACGGACTTCCCAAATGATTGAAAACAGAAAGGAAAGAAGAATTTATTTGCTACACGACTATTATTTTTCAATGGGGGCGGTATGTATAGCATATATTGCTGGGCGGTAGGCATGAGATTTTGGCATAGGATTTTTTGCTGGGCGGTAGGCATGGGCGGTAGGCATGGGATATTTTGCTGGGGGGTAGGCATGGGATTTTTTTGCTGGGCGGTAGGCGTCAAGACCCGCTGCCTTAAGCTGGATCTATAGTTGCCTTTCCCCGACCGTGCTTCGAGGAAAGTGCGGTGTGGTTAAAAAATTTCAATGACACAATCAGTTTTTCCCAAAGCAACTGCATTCAAATAGGTACTGAATGTTTTTAACCACACCGCACTTTCCTCGAAGCACGATGGGGGAAAGGCAACTCTAGTTTCAGCTTTACTCCAAGCGGGATACCAAATTTTTTCCCCGCACCATTACATTTGGGTAAGTTACTATAAAAAAAATTTTTTTCTTACAAGTTCGCAAAATTTTTGCAAAATTTTACTTTACCGCCACAAATAAATGTTAAATTAGTGACCTCTAGAAAATTTACAATCGATTGATGGATCGCTTACCTAAATCCGGACTTGTAGCATTAGGTATGTCAGTAAAGAAAAAAAAAAATTTCTTTTTTGCACAAACGTGCAAATTTTTTGCAACATTTGGCTTGACCGCCAACAATGGACATCCGTAATCTACGCAAAATTTCCAGTCAATCAATGTACAGTGCGTTCGAATAAGAAAGCGAACTTAAATCCCAAATAATTCAAAATCTATACACAATTAGACATTTGCACAGTAGCTGGTTTATCATTCTGAAATTTTTTGCGTTGATAGTTTATGTGAAAATGGGGAAAACAAAAAAATCATTGAAAAAATGTTCAGTCAGGTAAAATGTCGTAATTCTAGTATTTTGGATTCAAATTTAAAATATTTCAACGCATGATGGTTGACAATTTCATACTGCTAACGAAATGTTACTTCGAAGTAAAGCACCGTACGCTGATTGTATCAGCTTATTGCCTCCTAAAATATTAACTTAACCTTAACACTAGTGAAATGGGCTGATACACAGGGCTGATACAATCAGCGGATGTTTTACTCTTACCAAAATTTACCGCTGACGACTACTTGCCTTGAACAGATGTTCCATTTTGAATTAATTTAGGAATTACAGAAACTAAACTTGATAGAGTTGTTCGTCTGTTGCAACAAATATAAACTATTTTTAAACAACTAATTTCATTAAATTAATGTTGAGAAAGAGAAATGAAGAATAAAAATGACACCTAAATCATAACGACTATCCGTATCTGACAGTAGACGAAAATAAATTGGGCTCATAATATTTAACTTGCTCTGCTCATAATCTCAATTTACATAGTTGGGCATTGTTACCGAAATTTGAATTAATTTGATTACCAAAAAAATTATTTAGCAATTATGATATTGAGAACATAACATGTTCCTTATTTGAAAAGTTGAGGTGCTCAAATCTAAAATTTGTAAATTTCTAATATTTTTCTAAAATTATTTTGCGGGAAGTTCGCTTTCTTATTCGAACGCACTGTATAACTTACCCGAATTGCAGAGGGGGGGGAGGCGGTTCCTTTACTTCTACCTAATTTCCGTTTTATTGGGAAGTTTATGGTTTGAAGTTTGCCAAGTAGTTTATTGACGACTTGAGGATAGACTTGTATTCCTAGTCTCGAACCAAAAAGCATCGAGCGCGCCAAGTTCTCGCCGCGAGATTCTTTGTTTTTTCTTGCGAGGTGTGCGCGTGTTATGATTTGAAAGTTTAAGCTATAACGAAAAAAAAATGAATGACTGCCACACACCACTCTACTGTTATAATATTTGTTTGGATAATTAATATGTGGAACCCGCCGAGGGCTGAATGTTATTTGGTTGGAGAAGAGGTTGTTTGGTGTGGGAGCGCTGTTATTTAAAATTGGCAGTGACATTAGTGGTTTTTGGTCCCTGGCGCCCATCGCCGTCTCCCTGAGTCATTGGGAGGAGGAGGGGAGAGAGTAAGGTTCTCTGCATGTGCTTCATTACATCACTCGCACTCCCTGTCCTTCAGTAACAATCACAAAGAGCCAGAGGAAACATCACTGACGGGGCTCTTTTCCACGTCCTTTCTCACAGCAATAAGACCAGACTACACTACTACTCTCTGTCCCACGTTACACACCAGACAAAGAAACTTATTTTTAAGGAACAACGGCGACTCTTCCTTACACTTCCACGGTCTTCTACCCTCACTTCCATGTCTCATCATGCCAGTCTCATTCTCGAAACGGTCTCAACACAGTAGTGGGCGGAGTGATAGCAGTGGCAGTGACGAGAGTCCAGCTCTTCCTCCACTGATCGACGACTCTCAACAACAGTCCACTACTACCAGTAGAAGACAGAAACAAATGCATTCTCGTAAGTTTCTAGGACTAGAACGTCCAAATTACTGTTGTTCATTAACCTTTTTAATTTACTTTGTGCTTTATTATTCCGAAGCTTGGCCAAGTCTTCTCTATTCATCTTCTATATGAAAGAATTAGCATTAGAGTTGTATAATAGTGCAATCATAACTGATTACGTGAGTGGCGTAGCAGCTTTTTAGTTTAGCAAGTGAGCAGTACAACTCAAGACAGGTCTTTGCAAATCTCACTTTCTTCAACAAAAGTTTCAAGGGCTCCTTCCTTTCTTCCATTTTCTTTAGCATGATTGTGAGATTTGGATGTAGTCTTTCTGAAACTAGTCATTGCCACTTCCCTATAACTCAAACTCATTGCGTTGTCTGCTGCTGGGTTGATTGATGGGCTGAGAAAGGATAAGGACAAGGAGATTAAACTTGGTTAGGTAAATTCTGTTGCAAGGGAATAGGTAATATATAGGTAGGAAGGGCTCGGCTGTCGGCACATCCGTAAGATTCTCCTCTTGCATAATTTTGGCAAACTCTTCAATCTTTACTCTTCCTATTCCAATTGTTAGGATATTCCAACTTTTCATGCTAAAAATGAAGTTAACAGAAACGGACGTTGCACCTGCAGCGTTCGAAGCAGCAGTGGTAAAGCAATTCTAAAGACCAACCGACGTCAGAGGTTCACAATAATACAAGCTCGTAAAGTCGTAGTATTTTGTAACACTTGTTCATATTTTATCCTATGGTGAAAGGGAAAGTCTAATAACTTCCATATTCCTGTGTCGTCAGCAACAAACTGTATCCAGCAATTAGTTTTCATAATCTTTTTAGTAGTCCTGCTAATTTTTGAACCTCTTGTCATTTTCAAACCCATTCAATGGAACTCACAATCGTCATTGTGATTACTCAAGTTCCACCCAGAGGTTCATCAATTTGACTATTTTTCCATAAGCAAGTACTATTGGTAATTTAATTACTCATTGCAGTTTGATTTAATTCAAGTTATTACTCCATTCCCTCTGCTCTAATAATTTTAAAACCTTGTTTTTTAAGTGTTTGGTTTTCAACCGCATACATTAATGTTTTCAGCACCTGTACCAAGTCTTCACAGCCCACATCGGCGACGGCGGTATGGCGACTCACGGCCTACGTTGGCCCAGTCTCCGTTTCCCCCACATTCAAGCAGTCACCTTGGGCTGCCATCTGATTCCCGTCAGACGCGAGAGACTCCCACTTACTCTGGGAATCCTTTCAACCGATTACGCAGGCGCCATCGGTCATCCAGGTCATCCGAGGATAGTCACAAAGTAAATACTACTGAAAATTCTGATCCAAATCGTAATCTCTTATAAATTAATTGATATTTTTCAGAGTGAGAGTCCTACAAGGAAGCGGAGAAGGACAGAATGTGGATCGACGAGTCCCGGAGAATCGACTTCTCGATCTCCTTCCAGAGGTTCAAGTCGACAGAGACATCCAAGTTATCATCGCAGGAGATATGAAGACTATGGACCACTGCATCCTCAAATTCCGGTAATTATTTTCAGTTATGAATTTATCTTTCTACTCATCATGTATATTCCTTAATTTATTCTAAAACATAGTGTAGTCATTTTTGTTATGGGTTTCGAGAAATTGGCTTTGATTTGAATTAGATTTTTTTTAGTTGAAAGAGAGGGAGAAAACATTTAAAAAATTGGGATGAGTCAAAATATCAATGCTAGCTACTTAGTTAGATTTCTGAAAAATAGAATAGAATGAGTCGGGTATTGATATTAAGAAGTAACCTGTGAATAGGAAGGCTGATGGAAGACCTTGAGGGAATGTAAAGGGCCTCTATTCGAACTTGAGTTGATGAGAGAAGGGCAAAGTAGTGAAATCGTAAAGCCCGGTCTAGCCATAGTCTCTGAGTCCAAAAACAGCCTCGTCTACTCTTGTTCCATCCATCTGTTTCCAATATTGACTGTAGTCGTAGTAGGGGTTTCTCTTAAAGAATTCCCTTCTTCCAGTTAGTTCCACTGAACTCTCTCCAGTTCTATTACTCCTTCCTCTACCTCCATCTTCCATCCACTTTGGAGTTCTCTTATGTTTGACTCATCCTTGGTTCTAGAGAACAAGTTGTTGGGAGAGTTAAACTTATTGAGTCAGATCCTGCTTGGCTTTCCCCCATGGTAATTTCTTGGCTCTCGTAATTAGAAAGACGAGGATGTCGGATTTTACGGAATTTCTATGCAGAAGGGTTCTGACGATGTGGAGAGAGTAGGGAAATGGGCTGAATCGCCCTATTGTGAAATGGAATGGGGTGTCCTCTTAGTTTGGCATGATCTGGAAAAATTGCAATGAAGGCAGGGAGTGGTGAGACTGGGAGTCATAGGAACGAATAGGGAGGAATGATTAATCTAGGATAGAAGAATAAGGAAGGGTTAAAATGGAAGAGACGACGGTGAAGAGTATTCCCACGGTGTGCATAAGCCTTAGGACAGGACAGCAGCCTCACATCCAAGGGAACCCCGGACTTTTCTTTCCGATGAGTCCGAAAATCTCTTTCAATTTTAAGAATTTTTTTTTTTTTTTTTTACTCCTGAGAATTGGACCCCGAATCTTTTCGTCTCATTTTGGAAGGAATTTCGGTCTGTAAATTATGAGAAAGGATGAAGTAAAAGGTGTCTAGAGAGGGTCTTTTGAGTCATGGGATTCAGTCCCACCAAAACCCTTGGCCAGGTGCCCTCTTGAAGGCAAAGAAGAGATGATGGGCAAAAGATAAATTCTACCCTGGAAAAAACTTCGGGAGTTTATGTGCACTTGTAAAATATTTTTAGGGATAGCTTCTTTTTGGGTTTGTTGAAGAATCAGAATGGAGGTTAACAATAGTCTTACGAATAGTGGAGAACCCACAGTATAAAATAAATCATTGACCAAAGAACATTTTTTCCCTTCCGCCTTATTGAAAGACTTTTGAAAAAAAAAATGAAAATTTTGTTATCCGAATCTTGGCACTTTATTTTTTTTTTTTAAGTTTTCAATCTGAGGCAAGGGGAGATAACATTGTTTAAATTTGCCGAAGCTTAGAGATTCTATGTGGTTCGATGATATTAATGAGTTGGATTGGAATAGTGAGACTCTCTACGCTGCATGATATGAGCAACGCGAATCTTCGTTCTACGTTTTTATTCAGAAAGGTTTTATTTTCTTTGCTTTGGTCTGATGGTTGGTGAATGCGATGGTGGTGGTGGTGGAGTAATAAGAAGATATCGCCATAGCTCTAGCTCTCCACAACTACTAAAAACTACGCTCTGTCACAAAAATTGTTCGAGCAAGCAGAGAGGGGAAGGAAATCTTTCGAGCTTTTTACTCGCTCTAAGCTCAGCAGCTCCTTTTGTCTCATCCAAAGATCCAAGTTGCTCTTTTTTGCCACTCCACTCATCCAAATTTAAAGATAGGCCTCACTCAGTCATGGCCTCAGTATTTTTTTTTATTTTTATTTTTTTACTCTCGTACATAGAAAAGTTTACCTTGAAGTTCAAACCTGGGGGTACACTTATCCCTCCAGTCCTTCTTATAATTTTCAATTTTCATCTACTGTCTACAATTCAATACTCCATGTGAGTCTTTAAAGTTGGAAAATATTATGATGATGGATAAATATGAGAAGAGGACTAGACTAGTCTTTTCTAGTAATTCTGATTCAGAGACTGATGATGTTAGCGTTGTTTAGTTAATATTCTATACTCTGAAGCAATATTATTGGATTCAGCTGACTCAGTATGTGATGAGGATTGAGAAAACTGAAAATCCATTCACTCTTCTGACTCATGAATCGAGAGTCAGGAATCTTGACTCGGGATCAGAGAATGAAGCAGATCGACAGTGAAATGGATACAGGAAGATGAGAAATTCAATTTGAATTCGTTGCGTCTTTTTTTTTTCCTTTGGAAAGAATTTCCATTGTATGAATACTTTGAATGTTGTTTTTTTTGGTAAATGGGTTATTTTGTTCCTACTGAATATTGAGTTTATACGTTTACGATTTTGATGATGTAGCTGGACATTTACGTCGTTGGAAGTTGTATGTTTTCATGATAAGCAGTTACTACTAGGTTGGGAAGTAAGGAAGGAGGATAGGTCTATGATTTCAAATTCTCATAAGTTATCTTGAAGGTACTTAAGCAGGATTTCTATGTTATTCGTTTGTATTATGATAATGCTTTAATGAGTAACTGGATTTATATGAAAATGAAAAGGAAGCTGCTGCAGAATCCCTTACATGTAACTGTCTAACTCAAGGGAACTTGATTTTTCAGTAACTGTTCTACTAGTGGAATAGGGAGTGTAGAAACAGGTGATGTGGGAGAGGACTTTTCTTCCAAATTTCTAAGGAACCAGAGTTTTCATTACCTTAGTTATGGTCATGGTTTGCAGCTATGCCTTTATTAGGATTGGTCAAAAACAGGATTCGTTATGAGAGAGAGAGAGAGTGGTCTAAGTGGGTACTGCTTACTGCTTCCTTCGTTCCCAAATAGACAAACAAACTCAAATGCCATGGACATTCTCTAAATCACAGTCTTCTCTTATTATTGTAAATACTGTGGTGAAAAAGTTTTTGAGAAAAGGAGATTAAGAATTTGAGATTGGATGGGTTTTTGACAAAACGAGTTCAAGAATTTTCCCTGTTGTCATTTGCTTCACAGGTGCACTTACGTTCCACTGTAACTTAACCTTACCTGCTGCCTCACAACACTGCAAAAAAAATAACAACTCAGTAGTATCCGGGATTTTTTTTTTTACTAATAAAAACAAGGAATTAGTTGGTGAAACTAGTTAGTAAAATGTGGTATTACTTTGTAGTTAACTTCAATTAACTCAAATAAAGTGCGGATTGGATGAATTTTTATTTAAGTTTTAGTAATTTGATATTGAAACGGTTTTAATATGATTGTGGACTCTANACTAATAAAAACAAGGAATTAGTTGGTGAAACTAGTTAGTAAAATGTGGTATTACTTTGTAGTTAACTTCAATTAACTCAAATAAAATGCGGATTGGATGAATTTTTATTTAAGTTTTAGTAATTTGATATTGAAACGGTTTTAATATGATTGTGGACTCTATCTAAATCTCTTCTCATGTAAATTTGTTAGGGGAGTCAAAGTGTAATTTTTAGAGGCGCAAACTTGTCTTGGCACAGCAGCGAAAATGAGATGAATTGGGAAGAAATGAGCAAGGCCGTGGTTGCTATCGATCCAAACTTTGCCTCACCCTCACTCCTTAAAAGTTTCTTTTTTACTTCGTCTCTCTTCTGCGCCTCTCCTGACAGGACAACTTTGAGAACGTTACTTCTTAATCAAAGTTCAAAGGATGTCCATGTCAGTTTCTCAAAATTATTATTTTTCTTAAACAGTGTCTGTTTCTAAAGTTCTCACCGGCAATGCTTCTCTGCCTACCGGTAAAAGATATCATATACTTATAAGTATAATTTAGATATTGAATCATTCCTTCCAGATTGTGTAATTTAATTAGTCGGCATTGAAAATATATACTAATTTTTTGAATTTCTTATGAATTAATTCTTTTGGTTTGTAGGTCCCACCGTTGCCTGGCAGCCATCATCGACAAGTCCTTGGTCCTCCTGGATTATATGGATTCTGTCAGCCTCAGGCTGCTGGAGCTGCACCTCACACAGGTCCTGCACCATGTCTCATGCCCTGTCAGGTATTCAGAGTTCTTCTACAGTTTATTCGTATTTGAAACGGTAATCAATTTTTGATTTTTGTCCTCTAAAGCAGCATATCCCTGGACCCCTTCCTCCCCCTGGAGGGTATTTCTTCTCTCAATATAATCAGCAGCACATGATCCCACCACAGCCATACCCTCCGCCACCACCGGCGCATCACCAATTTATACCGGTACGGTTTCAATACTTTATGATAACTATGATTTAAATTTAATGTTTTTGATTTCATTCAATTATGGAGAGTTTGTGTTATGTCTACTGATATTACTTGTTTTACAGCCTGGTGCTAGCGTATCCACTATCATGAATAATAATACATTCTATGGCAGTAATAATGGTGTTCATGGGGCAATCGGCTCACCGGTGTTCGTTCCTACTGAAGTAATTTTGGCAATGATTTATTTTGTATTTGGTTGATCTCTGTGTTTGTTCCTAACTTAGATAATTTGACTTTTTCAGACGCGTCATGGTATTGAGCCTCAACGTCGAAGTTCACGGGTGAACCAATTACAAGGGCAGTGGGTACCTCCGAGAACTGGCCCAGTTACGAATTCTCCACCACAGAACACAGGACCGGTTATCGGGCACGGGGTCCATGCAACCGCATCATATCCAGGCTTCCTTCTCCATTTTCTGTACGTAAATTTAATTAATAATTTTTACGAATTATTAGTATCAGTTTAGAATCTAGAAACGTAGGATATTATTTCTTGGTTCTAAAGAAAATTGAGTTTAGCAAACCGTAGAATGGTATGAACGGTGAATGAGAGAAGGAAAGGGAAAAATGTGAGAAGAGAAAGATTTGGATGGAAAAAGTGTAGAAAAATAGATGTATAGGTCAAGAGATTATTTGAATCCAAAATCTGTATGTCCAACGGAATGATATAGATACAGGACAAGTCTATAAATTTTCTAGCTTGGTTGTCCAAGATAAATAATTAGGAAATGAGATATAGGAGTAATTAAAATCACATAATTTAGAAGCGAGCATAAGGGAATTTAAGGATTTATTAATCAGACTTATCTTTTGATTGATTTAGCGCTATGTTTACTCATCCCCACCATCATCACTTTCATCATGTCCCTTTTCCTCTGTTGGGAACTCAGAACCAACAACAAACTTCCTCTCCAAATAACACAAATGCTGAAACATTCGAGAATGAGAACTACGAAGCCTTGTTGTCCCTTGCTGAGCGACTTGGTATGAATTGAGAGTAGATTCTTTTGTTGTGTTTGTATACCAATCCTTGATATTATTTTCTAGGCGAAGCAAAACCACGAGGACTCTCTAAAGCCGAGATTGAGCAGTTGCCAACATACAGGTACAATCTTTACCTTCTGTTAATTAGTTGAGAATATACAATACAGTGAGTAGTTTTGTTAAAATATCTGAAAACTGTACCGATAGTAAACCATTCAAAATTTTCAAAACCTAAGTGTATTGAAAATTGGAAATGAATAAGCAATTTAGACGTACTTAAAAAAAACTCATGGTACAATTAGTCAAATATTCAACGGAAATGACATTTTGTATTTCGGTTTAGTTACTGAAGAGAATTTCATTTTTTATTTTGATTACATCTTTTTCCTTAATTTAATTTATACCTGTCGACATTAATCACAGGTTGTCCCATTTTAAATTATTTCTATTATATTTGACTACTCAATACAAGTTTTAGTTATATCCTACTAATATATAATCTCAAACATTCCAAGCTTAAAACACTTGAAACAAATTGACAAGCAAAGGTCAAATGAACAAAGGCAAATAATTTGAATAAGCCATTTAAAATTTATTAGAAGTAATGTTAGTTCTGATTTATAAAATTATATAATTATTTATTAACTTATTTTTTATTAGTGTTGGATCAAGCCGTGAAAGCCACGATTCCAAAGATAGCGAGCAGACTTCATGTGTGATCTGTATGTGCGACTTCGAAGTTCGCCAGCTTCTCCGTGTTTTACCGTGCTCGCATGAATTTCATGCCAAGTGCGTCGACAAGTGGCTTAAGGTGAGTAAAAGTAACCTTATAAGTTAGAGGTTGAAGAGATTGAACGTGAGGCATCTGTTCGTTGTTTCATTTTCAGACAAACAGAACCTGTCCCATATGTCGTGGGGACGCTACCGAGCCACATTCTAACTTCTTCTGATTTGCTTCTCAACAATGGAAATTGACTCCTTTTATACACGGCCAGAATTTCTGATGGGAAGTCCAAAAAAAAAAAAGAAAAAAACTTAATTGGAATTATAACAACGCAATGCAATTGAATGTAAGAAACCCCGCATCTGTATGATGGAGGTTAGTAATCCTTCTAACCCAAATTAGTTGTATATACACAAGTGAGATAATTATTAATAATATTAGTTAGTAACGAAACCAAAATAATCAATCATACAATTCCTTTTGGATTCTTGTTATCGCTATTTTTATTATGATAGGGAATAGGGTTTAATTACTATATTTGTTAAGGGCGCTGACCCTCAGTTTGAGTTTAAGATACGATAGTAAGTTCATGTGCTTTGGCGTATTTGGGAATCATTTATAAGTTGTTAGTTCTTATTAAGTTAGATTGGAAGCAGACTCCTTCACTCTCTCTTTCCACGTTTTAGCTAACTTAAGTTAGAGAGATGAATGAGACAGATTGCTTCAGAACAAGTATCGAATTTAATTTCTGGAGATTCATATTTATGATGGCGGGAAAATGTAAAGATACTAATAATTATACTTCTTTTCAGTTTCATCAGATATTTCGTTGTAAAGGAGTGTAGATAACGTTACCAATTTGTATCATTTTTCTAAACAATTTCACCTCTTGTATCATGTCCGATTTTTTTTTTTTTTTGCTAATTGTCTTCAACATCTCTCGCCTAACTGTTGTAAATGAGCAGGTCACGTTTTGAGTTAATTCAAAAAAAATTAAGGAGTGGTACTTTCTGTTATTACCTATTGAAAAAAAAATAGCCATATTAGTCAACCCATCACAATCAGTGTCTCAGGGAAAGTGGTCCAAAGTTTCGATTCATCGAATCCATCTTGGACTCCAGTTTTTTTTTGTTTTTTTTTTTCTTTTTTAGCCTTAGTTTGTTACTTACTATTATGACTAGTTTCTCAGTTAATTCTGTCGTAATAACCGAAATTATTAACGGAATCATTACAATAGCCATGTACAAATCCTTCATAAGCTCCTTTCTCTTAATTTATATTGAGTTCATGGATTTAATTGTAATTTAGGACAATGTTCTTTAAGATCCAATGTGTAGAATTCATTTGTTCTAATTTCATTCTAAACCAAAACCACTCAAAATATTTCTAGCCTTCCTCTTAAACTCCACATTTATAAACCTCAGTAGCTTTAGCTACCATCCTCTCAATATGTAAATAAGATTTTCTTCCTGGTTTTCCAGATTTTTTTTTCTCCTACACCTGAAATACCGAATTTGATTTTCTAAGGACTTTGTGATAGGATTTGAATATCTTTTGGCTTATTCGTTACTACAAACCGAATGCTAGATCTCAATTATTATAACAATTTTTAAAGCATGTGAACATTCCATAAGCGCCGGTGAGGTTAAAAAAATATTCAAGACGTCGAACGACTAGCCCCCAAACAATCTTATTTGCCTGTTTTTTTTTACTCGTTGGCCGATGACAATCGAAGTAGGTTTGGTGGCTAAGTGGGCTAAGGTGTGTCTGGGGGTAGGTCCGACCGTTGTGATTTGAAGGCGGGGTCAATAAGTCCCTAACAGATTAAGTTACCGAACTTAACTTCTACTTTTTATATCAACAAAAAAAAATACATTTCAATCCTTGTTTGATTGACTGTCGTTGAAATTAATAAGAGTCTGTAGTAAGGGAGTTAAGTAAACTTGTCCAAAAATTGAATCAAATGACTGTCCAAAATGTACACAATAAGTGTAGGTCAATGTCACCAAATTTCTTTTTGCCTTACGTGTATCCTCTTCTCTAACCTAATAAAACGGTGACGGCAAGCGACTAAATTAAATTTTCTATTATACTGTCCGTGTTCTTCTGGTAATTATAGTACGAATAATGAGCTCAATAAAAACTCGTGACAGAAAAAAAAAAAGTTTGTAGTTTTTGATCATATTATTGGAGATCTTATTTTGTTATTAAAACTTAACACTGTAGCTAATGCATATTAAATGGGTATTTAAATTTATATATAAAAAAAAAACAATTGATTGTTTTAATTTACTAAAGTATAAAAATCACAACGAATGTCTGTCATTTATCTAAAAGAGCTAAATAACCTGGTAGATTAAGAATGGACTCATCTCATCAGTCCAATTTCTAAATCCTATTGGGAAACTTGTGACAGAGAAACTGTAGAGACGCGTGGTTCAGTAAATACATTGGTTTGGGTAATAGTGGTAATTGGAGGTGACTGACTTGAAGCTTCAATCAATTGAGGTACAGGTGGAGGTTCCAAGTAGACTAATGAGACTGGTGCCCCCGACTCAGAGTCGTCATTATGAGTCATGGTGGAATACCCATGATCACTTTCTGTGAAGACTGATCCGAGTGGTGATCTCGGAGGTGGTGGGATAGCTTGCTCATGAGCTCGGACGTACCTTCGAAGATAAACAAGGGGAGCTGGAGCAATCTCAGCTTCAGTATCACTGTTGCTTCGACTAGACCCAGCTTGTGGTATGATTGAACCCATAGGACTCTCCTGGAGTGGGAGGAGATGGACATCGGGTTGAGAAGTACTGGATCTTAAGGCACGATGGCGATAGCAGTAGAAAACGAGACCAAGAAAAAATAGGAAGACTCCAAGTACTCCTAAGATAGGCACCACGGTGATTTGAGTTTCATTCTCATCTTTTCCATTTGTCTCTATCGAACTGTCTGGAGGAAGAGTTCCTACACTAAATCCATTGTATCCGTTTCTTGGATCCATTCGGCCTTCCTCAAAACCTGTGAATTATATACAATTCTGATATAATTCAGAAATACAAACCCAAAGTCATTATTATATTGTTGCGGATAACACACCATCCCATTATTCCTCCTATACCAACTTTTAGTTGAGTTAAGTTATAAAATCTAAACTCACCATAGCATTGACCAAATGTTTTACATTGTGGTATTAAGACCTCGAAACTTTCACACCATTCACAGTCATGCACTCCGACGCAGTCTCTGTAAATCAAAATTTGAATTTTTTTTTATACTGAAATGAGAATTCTTATAGACAATTTCAACTAACTCTAAATTTGTGATGTTTTCACAAGGAATCCAGAGCCCATGACATGCTGTCTCGTTCCCACAAGTGAGTCTTTCCATAGATAAGGGTTCCGGTGGAAATTCACAAGGTTCAATGTTTTCAGGTAAGTCAGTGAACCCTTGCTTAGAACAAAAGTTTGGCTCACGTGGACATTCACAAGGACATTCACAGTCACTTAATTCAATACGAAGACAATTCAAGCAGAGATTGTCAACCTGGAAATGAAAGAGAAAATCATCATAATAAAATTAAGAGAAGTTGATAATAAAATTCTTTGACTTACAGTACTACAGGGACAAAATGCAGAAGCAAAAGAACAGTTATCCTGAACAATCCCAAGGAATAAATTAGTTTTGGGTACAGGCAGAATATGATATCGATGACAGATTTCTCCATGTTTCAATTTCTGAATTCCAGCTGGAGACATGGAGAGAAAGTAAAAACGCTGGAGGCTCTCTTGAGTTGCTGAAGTCTCACTTAATTTATGACAAGTCTCCTTCCGCATAGGAACTTCCGTTGTGTTTTGGCCATTTTGTAAAATGTCTATTATTGAGAGAGGTTCAATTTGTGTGATGTGGACACTAGCTAGGGTTTGGAGAGCTCTTGCTAACAATGGATGATATATGACGTAGCCAGCTTCATCCAATAGGAAGCAACGAATAGAAATATTATCCTTCATTTCTCTAAATCTCGTAAGGTTCTTGCATTCAGGAACCATTTCTTCTAATAATTTTTGAAAAAATCCCACACTCACTGTAGCTCCAAGAACTCCAACAGGAACATATTTTGCCAACTCTGGTGGACCATTGGCACTCACCAGTACACTCAATGTAGATAGTGGTGTCCCTCGAGAGTTTAATACTGGTGGACTGAACATAACTTTACCAGTTCCACTCACAGCATTTCTGAACCAAGGTGAGGAGTAAGGTACATAGCCAGGTGTTATAGACATCCCTGGATACACCAGAAGAAATGTACCTCCAGCAGCAGTGGCAAACCTAAAAAAAATGTAAATAAATCATTCAGCTGCTGGGTAGACGAGATATAAATTTTTCATTTTACCTTTTCTGTATGTATTTGCTCCATTGGGAATTACGAAATCGTCCTTTCCACATAGGCAGAATATTTGCAAGGATTCCAATGTGATCTTTCAGAGTCAATTTGAGCCCTTTGTTCTGATTCTGTAACAACCCACTGTTATCACTCAAATAGGCCATAAGTGCCAACGACAACTTGGAGTTATAATTAGCTGATAAATGATGAGAACCAAGAAAATTTCCTGGTTTTGAAAAGGCAGAAGGAGAGAGGTACAAGGCGGCCTTTGATGTGCTAAACTCTTGATGGTTACAACAATGTGTCTTCTGAAGTAAGAGATGATGCTGAATGTCACTCTTAGGGCTCAGTGACCCTTTACGTAGAACTAGTTCCTCTCTATCCAAGACACATCCACTGCTTTCTCCAAATGCCACGATGACCACCACATATTCATCTACTCGTGACCAAGCGTAAGTCACCTGGAATAAAAATTATGAGAATAATGAAAGAAAGGAAGTTTATGTTTACATACCCAGTCTGTTCGTGTCCTAAGACGCAAGCTGTAACATCCTGAAGTTTCAGCAGGTGAAAGAAGTTTCCGTCGTAATGAAGAAAATCCCTGGTAGACTTCAACTTGTTCTATTTGAATGGGTGATAGAACTTCTTCGGATGTATCAGGTCTTCCTAATGCAGGATGTGTTATTACTCTTCCTATTGAATAAGGTAAATTTTAAAATTAAGCTATCATATGATTTGTGCAGAATTTAAAATCTAACCTTTCGTATCAATCAGGAAAGCATAGTTCTTAGTATCACAAACATTCTCATCCACAAAGTAAGTAATATGCTGCGTAAAATCAACAATGGGTATTTCAACTGCAACAAGTCCCAACGGATGTCCATTCTTAAACACATATTTTTTTGCAACGATAACAGGTTCTAAAATATTTAAAAATGAGTAGAGAACAAGTTATTACAATTTGTCCACACCCTGAACACAATCAAACTCTTTATTGTGTAACTTACGTTTCACAATAGGATTCCAATGGGGTAACGAAAATTCTATGTCAGTTGTAGATTTGTCCTTCTCTTCTGGAAAGAATTGACTAAGAATATCCGAAAGGAAGAAATTTTCCTTTTTTGAGCTCAATTTCAAAGCCACTTTTATTGCAAAGGACTCTGGCTGTATTACACCCGATGAATAGACTTGGATGTTCCAAATATTCTTTGAAGAGACACCTTGGAAGTAACTTTTGTAAAGATCTTCTTCTTCCTTCCCCAAGTCTTTGAGAAAGTAGGATTCGACAAAAATCGGACACGGAGAGCTAAGCACACGAAGAGTCGTCAAATTCGAATCCACTCCTGATGTAAGGTGAATAATTGTAGGTGCGGATGGTGGGAATAGTGTTGACAAGCTAACATTTGCACAGGCCATTTGAAAGGATTTGTTTAAAGCAGAGACAGAGTCTCTTTCGCTGGGATCGTCAGGAAAATTCAATTGCTGTTGTAAGAAGGACATTTTGTATCTGTGTTCAATGTAGTTCAAATAGCTTAAAACTTGGTATCGAGTCCAAGGTGTCACTGGGACCAACTGATCACAAAGAAAATCAGACCAGCCTTCATCTGGATCTACATTTAGAAATCCAACTTCATCTGCTTCATCCAGAAACCGTAACAGCATCAACACTGTAGTAAAGAAATTTTACGTGAACCAGTTTGACTATCCATGGTAAAAACTTACCGATATTTTTCATTGACTTGATTGTCTCTGTCGTCGGATTTCGTGCAAGATTAATTAAAAAGATAATACGATGAACCCTAGTATCCTGTTTTGATTTCTGTATTAGCCACATTTTCCTTTCCGGACGAGTCTTTGGACTAAAAATTGGCCTCTGGCCATCTGCGTCTTTACAGTTGTGGTTATTGGCAGGAAATCTGAGAATCAATTATAATTTCATTAAAAGAAAATTAGCTAATCATTATAAAATTAAAACCCGCCTTACTCCACATAAACTCCTTCTGGAGATACAAAGTATTGCCATTTGAGATGTGGCAGCACCAAAGAATTCTTTAGCATGGCTGTAATTAATATGAATTTCCATCAAAAAGTTAAGATTGAATGGTATAGAATATTCATAATTATCACTTACCTTCATTAAAAATTGACGGAACACGTAAGGTAGATTTCGTTCTCGACCCAGCAGACCAACAAGCTGTGTCTTTACGAATTTCCATATTATACTCTGGATCATAACTAAAAATTATCAACAAAACAAGCAATGAAGTATCTAAAATATGAATTATAGTAGTGAAACATATTTACATACAAAAATGATTCAGGTTTCAGATCACAACACTTTTGTAGTAGAAGCGATTCATTTTGTGATGATAACAACTTCACAGACACCACAAGTTTCTCTATTGCTTCGCGGTAACTGTCGATTTGCATTGAAAAATTATCCGCAAGAGATTTTGCCCTTTCTAACAAACTCTGTGCTCTCTTCACTTCAAATGATGTAGATTCAAAAATGTTCTAGAATAATTGAATAATAGTATTCATTCTCATATGAATAAATCTTTCAATAAATAAAAATAGATTAGACTAACCTTTGTTTCATTCACACCTAGTTCAAAATCGGCAAAGTTGTACAAAAATGTACTTAAAGACTCAGCTGATTCTGCTAGCGACAATTGAGAATCCCTTCTCATTGATGTAATCCTATTAAAATTCAGTTCAACAGATTGTCTATTTATGTTTAAGTTTCCTTCTGACCACTGGTATTTGCTGTCGTCTCTATCAGTTACATTGATTCCACCGATGGAAATATTTCTTTCATTTTCACCAACAGTGTATTTCCCAGGTGTAATGAAAGCCTCCCATGTCACTTGTATTTCATTTAGTAAGAACAAAGTAGAAATGATCCAAGAGCAAATAGACATCATTGACCACTGACAATTTACTCCAAGACAGTACCACTTTCGGAATCCCATCTTCCCCTTCCTGTCACTTCCACGTCGTATTGCAACAAGGATCTGATACGTCCTTCATATTCACTTAGGTTCTAAATTAAATTTAAAATAATGTGTCATTCAAATTGTTGCTTTAAAACTTCTATCTTATTCGTTTCATAACATCGTTTACCTAATCATACTATCCAAACTCCAAAGTTGCCTAAGCCGAAGCCTAAGCCTAAGCCTAAGTATTATTCACTTATTGCTTTCATCAGTCTGTAGAATCATTCTAAAAGCTAATGAAAATCCAAATTTTGAGTTCCTGTTCGTAATAACCTATGAAATGTAAAATGTAATAAAAAAAATTTAATTAAACATCCCTTTAGCTTAAAGTAAACATTGAGCTTACCAATAATGCGTCGTAAGGATTGAAGTATTGGGATTGTTTGGGATCCTTTTCCTTACCTTCCTGTGCTACCGTCACCGTTGTTAGCTTCATTCAAACAGTTTATGACAGAAAGCTTCTAAACTGAAAGATAAGAACCAAAACTGAGTCTTATTTTGTTTCCATTATCTATGAACTTCAACGACTAAACTACTACTGCGGCGGTATTTATGTTCTACCGTCAAAGGACTCAGTGTTGTCAAATGGTGCAAAAAAAAATTAAAAATATTGGCAACACTGTCAAAACTTGATAAATGAAAACTCAGATTCCAGCAAGACAGAAAACTCAATACAGGCAGCCTTCACTAGGTTTTTCTTCTCGTTTACAATATAACTAGTTACTTTGTATAAATAAATTATAAATTATCAATTATAAATTACAAATTATAAATTATAAATTTCTTTTCTATATTCGTTAATTCTGTAATACTTTAATTTAATATGATATTTACAAAGTAGAGTATTCTCAAAAATATTTTGGGCTGAGTAGTACTATTTGAAGAATCTAAAGTAAGTTGATTTATGGATTATAAATACAATACCAAATATTCTTATTCTTTAGAAAANAATTATAAATTATCAATTATAAATTACAAATTATAAATTATAAATTTCTTTTCTATATTCGTTAATTCTGTAATACTTTAATTTAATATGATATTTACAAAGTAGAGTATTCTCAAAAATATTTTGGGCTGAGTAGCTATTTGAAGAATCTAAAGTAAGTTGATTTATGGATTATAAATACAATACCAAATATTCTTATTCTTTAGAAAANCTATTTGAAGAATCTAAAGTAAGTTGATTTATGGATTATAAATACAATACCAAATATTCTTATTCTTTAGAAAATTCTTTTAATCTTTTTCTATTTCGTATTTCCTAAGCCAACATTATAAGTAAACTAAAGCACATGAAATAAATAGCCCTTGGGGTCAAAATAAAATAGCCGGCTCTTATTTTATCAATTTGTTAATCAAGTTATACCCAAACACAATTCAAACTTTAGATAGTCATATTTTGTATAAACATTTATGTTCACGACAACTCTGTCTAAAAGTGTATGTCATTTATGAGTTCTTGACAGCGATAAATTTTTACTAATCATCGTTCGTTGAATAAAAAATCTAATCATTCTTCATAATCTTAATAATCTTCATCTTAGATCTTTATTTTATAGAAAAAATTAAAACATTCATTTTAGGGGGTTTGGTTTTCAATAATCAAAAATTATTTTAAAATTATATTTTTTTGAATCAAATTTCACGGTGTCAATTCGTTATCAAGACCAAAATCGCTACCTCATTTTCTTATATATTTATAGACTTAAACTTATATAGAAAATGCCGAAGCGTTTCAATTTATAATTTTTACTCTTAAAAACGCTCCACTGAAGCTTACTAATGTTACAGTGAAGTCCGGTCACGATGAAATTATTTTCTTCTCCTATTCGATTCACTAATTGGACACCACTTTATGACTATGATACATTTACTCCATACTTTTGGTTCATTTAAACGTTTTATTTAGGTTACTACTGCCGTGTCTATTTTTGTGACATATTTTGAAACGAAAATTAAAAGAAAAAATAGTTTTTAGCTATTTTAGCATAAAACTTTTACCAACAGGAATTTCTGTCATTAATAGAAATTCTTCATGTCTCAGAGAATTCTGCGTTTTTGTGTATTTTTATTATTTTATATTTCGACTATTTTTTTCATGGATCGTTCATTAGCCAAAGTTTCAAAGGAAATTGTACCCATATGTTTGTGATTCTGAATTTTCTGCGAAATGGCATCCCTGCTAATTATGAATTACTAAAAGTGGCTATTTAATACCTCGATTTAGTCTTCAGTNTTCTGCGAAATGGCATCCCTGCTAATTATGAATTACTAAAAGTGGCTATTTAATACCTCGATTTAGTCTTCAGGTGGACCTTACCTTGTATGATAACATCGGGTATAATGGGAGCGATTTAATCCGTTATAATGAACCTGAACCTTCTGTTATCTGCATAGAGATAGGGACATTAATGTTAAAAATCTTGGTCAAATGANTTCTGCGAAATGGCATCCCTGCTAATTATGAATTACTAAAAGTGGCTATTTAATACCTCGATTTAGTCTTCAGTTGGACCTTACCTTGTATGATAACATCGGGTATAATGGGAGCGATTTAATCGGTTATAATGAACCTGAACCTTCTGTTATCTGCATAGAGATAGGGACATTAATGTTAAAAATCTTGGTCAAATGAACTCGGATAAAATAAACACTCAAATTTAATGAACCATATCTTCCAGTCTAACCTTTCATTTAACCGTTGTCAAAGATGAACCAGAACCTATTTTGTTAAAAAAAAGCAACCCAATTTAATAATGTACGACTGATTTTATATATATTTTTCTATTCAAAAAAATTCTTAATTTATTTGGGTGATGAGCCAGGCCAGGACGTCGTTTTTATGCATTTGCATAATCGCATCGAAGCAAAACTAATTGGTGATTAGGATCTTCACGATTTATGAAAAAATGAGCCGATTAACGCAATGTTAACTTGCATAATAACGCATAATCTCAACGTAAACGCATAATTTTTTTTTCCGTCTCATCTTTACACAGCTTTTAGTACATTTATACCATCGTAAGAGCATGTGCTCTTACGATATACAACAATGTGCATTGTTGTTCGAATACTAACAATTTGACAATAATTTTTATTTATCGAACACATTTAACCAATTTTATTTCAATAATTTTGCTAAATCTAGGAATATCTGGATGCGTTTCTTTGTCGGGGATACTAAATTTTTGAAATTTATGGCTCTAATTCAACTTATTTTCGATAAAGGAACGTCCGTGGTGCTCATATAATACGCACATAAATTATTTTGAAGCTTTTGATGCTCATTAGAAGGTCAATCTAAACTTTTAAATCACCTCGCATAATATCGCAAAATTCTTTTATTTTAAATGCCGCATAATATTTTTAAATTTGACGTATGAAATGGGCGTCCTTGTTGACGAGTTTTAGCAGACTGTAGAAAAAAGAAAGAATTGAACCAATGGAAGTCAAATTCATGGTATGTTATAAAGATAACTTAAAATTTAAGTTTTGTTCATTATTCAGCTGTTGAACATCGGTTGTGTGATGAACTGAATTTGATCTTTCATAAATTTTTATTTTTTAAAACCGAGGTCGACCGTCTGTGTATGGAAAACATCGCTAATTTTTAAATTTTTGCCCACCTATGTCATCTCTTTGATCCGCCATACGGCAAAGTTTTAGACAGTTTCTAATATCAAAGTTCAAATTTTTAAACTTGTGACTTGACTTGACAGAAATAAAAATTTATAAATCAAGAATTTTTAATTAAATATTGACTCTATTCTTACGTATTATCTCTAATGACAAGGATTACAAGAATTTGAAATATTCTAAGGATTTCGTAAGTACTTATTTACTTCCTTCACTTCACTACACTGTTGTCCTCTTATTGAATTTTTTTACGTATTTATGAGGTTTACTAAAAGTATTATATTTTAGTAGACATGGATGGATGATGGATGACAACTCACCTGTTGTCTAGTCACCCCCAAAGTCTCAAACTCAAATTTTAGAACAAATTCATTCCGGAAATTAAGGGATTTTCTTAACTATTGGAGTATAAATTCATTCTGAATTTTAAACTTCTTATAAGCAAAACGACGAGAATAGATTAGAAATGGAAGAATGCGGTAAATTATATGTATTCACAATACTGTTGCCTCTTCATCTATGGCGGATTTTTTTAGGGTTAATTCAATGCAATTTTGTGACAACTTCCATGTGATTGAGCATGAAAAAGAAGGACATTACATTGAGATGACCCTGAAAATTTCGGGACAGATAAGAAGGGCAACAGTATTGTAGTGGGAGCCTTCCTGCTCTAGTTAATCGGGTTATTACCTAGTTTCAGTTCAAAATCCGATTTAATCCGAATTTATCATGATTTCAAATTTGTAGGATTTTTATGTTAGTAAAAAATAATTGGTGACTGTCGAAGGAGCGCGAGCGAGTCAACCCTAATTTTTTATACCAACGCGTCACGCCGTTGAAAAATAACCATTTATCCATGTCTGTATTTTAGATATTGATTTCTCTAATGATCTCTTGAGTAATCCTGATGTTCTCACTACACGGTGATACTTTTCGTTTGTGGCGGCAGTTGCCTACATTCAACTGGAGTATATGGGAAATATTATAAATTATTTTCGAAAGGACTGTGTCGGCATGAATCAAATAGAGCGAGTGATAAGATCTGGCTTCAGCACTGTGTCGGCTGTTCTCAAAGCACGTTCGTCATCACCATCATCTCCCTTCGAAACTCCAAATTGGACCATACTACAACAAAATTCAATGATTGATGCATTGGGTAATTGTACAGCATCCGATGTAAATCTTTTCGAAAGTGTTGACAGAACTACAGCAAAAGCTCCTGTTGCTTTTATGCATATTTACGAAAACAACTGGTTTAGTATTGGAGTATTTGTTATCTTCGAAGGCTGTCGACTTCCTTTGCATGACCATCCTGGAATGTTTGGAGTAATTAAAACAATATGTGGAAAAGTGCGAGTCAAGAGTTACAGCATTATTGAATCAAGTGGGTCACTCATTAAGGCTCATGCAGAGACACCAGTTGAACTGGATCGTTCCTCAAATCCTGTGTCTTTGCAACCAAACGATAAAAATATCCACGAAATTGAATTCATTCAGGGTGAAAGTGATGGGGAACGTAAATACCCTTACGCTGCCTTTATTGACTTTTTAAGTCCTCCATACAAAGAAGACATGTCAAAAGAGCCTTGTAATTATTATGAAATGTTAGCCCTACCAATAATTCCAACGCATGAAATTCTAAAACCAATCGTAACACTAAGAAAATGTCCACCACCTCACTCCTATTGGAGCACTGAGGCCCCTTACATGGGTCAATCATTCAAAACCTTAGCAGAACAATTAGAAAGAGAATATCCAAAAAGCTGTCTTTAGTAAAGTATGAGAGGAAATTATATCCACTGTATTTCATAAGGTAAGTTTAACATTTTTCTCAATTCTTTCAAATGCAAATATATTATATTAAAAAAAGATTTTTTTTAAAATGAATGCTCTTGCTCTAAATTATAAAAAAATAGCTCATTATAATTTTCCATTGTGAAAAAGTAAGTATCATATAGAAGAGATTGAAACTAAAATGTCTATAAATCATTTGTTTGCACAAGTTCCACTAACTTGGATATAATTGAAGTGTTTTGAACCGACGACGGCTCAAGTGATTTTCTTGTGTTAGTAATTTCTTCTGTTTCAGTGTCTGAGTCTTCTGAATCTGTATAAATGGCTAAATTCTAGAAAATCCCAAAGAAATAAGTTATCATTATCACTTAAGAATAAATATTTTTTAATTATTTTACATACCATCTCAACATATGATTCCTCAGTTTCAGACACATTATCCACTACAATTTCTTCATTATTCANTGTTTCAGTGTCTGAGTCTTCTGAATCTGTATAAATGGCTAAATTCTAGAAAATCCCAAAGAAATAAGTTAGATTATCATTATCACTTAAGAATAATTATTTTTTATTTATTTTACATACCATCTCAACATATGATTCCTCAGTTTCAGACACATTATCCACTACAATTTCTTCATTATTCATTATCTCCAATTTTTTGTTGGCTTGTTTAATTTGAGGAAGAAATTCTTTTACTTTAGACAAAAGTGTTGAAGTTGGAACTTTATAAGTCTTAGGTGGTTTGGTATTTTGTAGCAACTTTTCCAACATAACTTCCTTCCTTCTATGTTCTAATAAATTATGAAACATTACAGTGAATTAATTGGATAAGTTAATATGGGAAGAGGATGAAGATTACTCACGAGCAGACTCTGTAGGGACATCTAACTTGATAGCCTTTGACAGTAGTCCTCCATTGATGTGGGGCGATGACTCAGACATCTAATTAAATTAAAATATAAAATAATATAAGATCTTAACTATACAAGTACTGTAAGCAATATAACTCATAAAATACCACTTATTAACCACTTCTTTACATGTTTAAGTCAAATGCAAATCCAACACTTCAAAAACAAGTTAATAAATAAGGAATTTGGGATGAAAATAATAGCTTATCACACTATTATTTATATAATAAATCAAAAATTACTTACCCAACAATGTAGTGTTTGTCTAATAAGATTAGATTAATTGCTTAATTTAAGCAATTAAGCAAAAACCAAGAAGAAAAAAAGGTTCAAACCAAAGTTTTAAGAATAATAATTCAAATACCACATTTTCCGCCAATTCAACATGTGCGAGCACTACCAGGTTTCACAAAACACGAAATGGAACTTGTGAGATTTTACGCACCACGTAGACATGAGCCCGCCTAAATTTAAAATTTTTTCTCATCCTCCGTACAAATTTTCGATGGTCTTACGTCAGAAATATGGACGCGCGCAGAGTTAATTAGCCACAAAATGGCAGCTTACAAAAAATTTTTTTTTAACCCATTTAAACCTTTCTAATAATTAAAAATACTTTATTAAATCCAAATATAGCACAATTCTTATTCGATAATTCAATGGTTAGTTTTAAAAAATATAATTCGTTGTACAAATTCATTTTTTTTTTTTAATTTTGAGACGTATGATCAAATTTAATTGCCTGACTTTGAGATTTGGCATTATTTTAATCTCGAAAATGTTCATACATGCCAAAATTTGAAATCCGTGAACATATGTTTGATGATTTACCTAACTCTTCAAAATGATAATCAAAATTCGTAATGCTTATTTTAGTGCTGTATAATTCCGCTGGTCATTTGAATTATTGAGTATAAAAGGGAAAAAAAAAATTTGAGTATTTATAAAGAAAGTATAATTACAAACTAATTTGGAAGCGCTTATATGGCAGCAATGTTCTGATTTGTTCCAAATATGACTTAATTATTTAAGCTCATGGTGACGATGTGGACCACCACCACCAACAGTAGCAGCATATATTCACCACTGACTCAATAAGGTTCAGANAAACTCTTCAAAATGATAATCAAAATTCGTAATGCTTATTTTAGTGCTGTATAATTCCGCTGGTCATTTGAATTATTGAGTATAAAAGGGAAAAAAAAATTTGAGTATTTATAAAGAAAGTATAATTACAAACTAATTTGGAAGCGCTTATATGGCAGCAATGTTCTGATTTGTTCCAAATATGACTTAATTATTTAAGCTCATGGTGACGATGTGGACCACCACCACCAACAGTAGCAGCATATATTCACCACTGACTCAATAAGGTTCAGAATTTCAACTTCTAATTCTGGAGGTTTACTAGGGTCTTGAATCTCTTGAATATCTTTGAACAGAACGCTCAAATCCTAAAAATCAAAGTATGATAAAAGAAATACCAAATCTAAAAAAAAAAAAAAATAAAAAAATAAAAGATAAACTATGAATCATACCGAAGTCCGTTTGTCTAAATTGATGTCTAACATTACAATATGTTTTGTGAATCTGGAAAAAAGACATACAGAACATTAACATAAGATTAGAATAATTGTAATCAGTTAAAGGTATTATCAGGATTAACTCACTTTGGAGACGTATTGTCGACACTTGGACCGAAGATAGCCATATGATGAGTTGATTTGTCATGAGACGCAAAATAACGAAAATTATGAGAACTACCTTGAGTGATCAATTTTAGTAAACACTATAATCGAAATAACAACTTAATTAAACATCTCATAAATACTATTATATAAAAAAGAAAAAAATTCTTCTCTAACTTGATAGAAAGAAACAGGCTGGCGAAGTAAGCATGCAAGTCGGTTATCCATTTCGCTTAGAGATTTTACATGGACAAGTTCCAATAACTCTCCGAATTCCCAATAGGATAATGGTCCAACCTAAACAAATATTTTTAATTACTACTCATCTCTAAGTATTGAATCCTTAGTTACGGCTATTATGATAGAGGAGCCAAATAGTTCCTTGAATTGTTTGTTTAGAGAAAATGAAATTTACAAGTCTGAGTTAGACTTTCAGTTGAAAAATCACTTCCATCAATAGTATCTACTATCTCGTTTATGATTTTGATTATGCTATTCTCATTGTACTATCTCTTGTAATTCTAAGTTATATCTTCTTTCATAGTTTCAATTAGTTTAATTAATCTGATTTAGTCATGCCAATTAAGTATAAACTTTGAGGTTTTTCTTTTGAAAAGTATTTAGGCAGATCTCAGCATCGGTAAATAATTAAACTAAAAGTAAAATTTGAATACTATATTAAAAAAAAAGTGAAAAAAAGAATGAGAATTTTAAAATTTATGTTAAATTAAAAATCACCTTAGTAGTGAAACTATAGAAATTTTTTTGGCTCTTCTAATATCTTAATAGTCGTAATACTCTGATCTACTGATTATTAGAAAATAATACAAAATAAAATTCTTACGGTCTCTCTTGATATTAAGTCCTCTTTTTTATTTTTCTGCCTTTCATTCCCTATAAGTAATCTTTGCCAGAGCAAATCACGACGACAGTCCACGGAAGCTGTACTAACAAGATCTCGAATCCGATCTTCCACCCAAACCACTTGCTCGTTTACGATTTCTTGCATCATTTGCTCATGAGAGGAAAAGTATCCAGTATAATGAACTGATTCTTCCCTAAATTCCCATTTATGATCAATGTTTTCCCAATTATTTAGACAAATTAATATAAACTTTATACAAATAACATTACCTTATCCCTACAAAACTTTGCTTCAGAGTTCCAGGTCCACCAGACGCGACATTTTCTTTTGAGTCCGATTGATTTCCAGTAGAGTCAGATGCATGGACTGCTCGAGCATTTTCTTCTATTGAAGCTTTTCTACTCCGAATTGTACGTGTATCAGCTGCAACACTGTACATTCGTAACTCCCGTTGTAGACTTAATGGTTCTGGCGTGTTGACTACACACAGCTTCCCATCTCCACTCTCTTCATTTACCTTTGGATAGAGCTCTCTAAACAACGACAAATATTTATTATAAAATAAACTCTAAGCAGCAGTAGAAGATGAAATTGTAATGAGATTACCTGCGACTCGTGAGGATGATGTAATATTTCAAACGGAGAACTGAAGGGTCAACGGGATACTGATGGAGAAGAGGAGGAGAGTCATGGGTTATGAGAAGTGTCAAATCAAACTCATCATACTGTCTCTCATCTTCCTTGTCTCTGTATGCAATTTTTTTTGAAGTTATATCCACCAAGATGTACTCCCATGTCTAACACCATTCATAAGTTAACCAGTTAACACTGTTATACTAGAAAGTGAAAGCTGTATAAATTCTTACATTTTCATAACCCCTCTCTACACTCATTCGAATAACTTTCATGTTGTAGAGCTTGTCCAACATGTAGTTAAATAAAATCGTTGCAGGCGTAGTAACATTTTGTATTGTCAGCAATCCTATAAGTAAAATGAATTATTTACGCTTCATTTATAGGATTTCAATTTTTAATTCCTAAAATACCAATATGAACCGTGTTCCTGGCAAAATTAGGTCCTTTTGGATAGTATTTGATAAAGTCGTCAAGGAAGTTTGTGATATGATAGCCTTGCTTGAAAAGTAGCTGCCTTCCACAGATGTAGGAGTGGATGCTTCTTAGATGAAAGTCGTACGTAAACGAGTGTAAATGCATCAGTGTTTTCATCCTCTCACACTGACTCACAAACTCCAGAATATTCTGATTAAAAAAAAAATTTTTTTTTTAACTAATTCAAACTTATTCTTTACAAATCTTACCTGATATGTAAGACCTTTCCATGACTTCCTCGATTGAATACGTGTGACTTCCAAAGTGTGAATTTTGGCGTAAAAAAACGGTTCACATAAGCCGACTTCAAATAAAATGATTCCTCCTGGAAGGCTTTTTTGAAGATAGAAAACTTTTTCACCTCCACTTTCTTCACCCACACGTCGAGAGAAATTATTAAATGTGACACCTAGACTACTTCCAGACTGTGAAGAGCTGGTAGAAAGTAAACTGGTCCCACTGACATGGCGAAGCCTTTCGGGTTCTATGATTTCTGGGTTTCCATGTGCCCTGTATAAGAAGAGAATAAGCTCAATTTAAAGTTTTAATCATAAATAAGTACGTACATTTTCTTCGTTGCACTCTTGCCGTGAATGGGGATAAATCCAAGTGTTTGAAGATATTGCATATACTCCTGAATGAAACTTTCACAGAGTGTAATGTGCCACTTTTCGTCCACTTTCTTTACACTGAGGTTGGTTAGGGATTGATTCACACTCGATGCTTGACTCTCTTGACTTAATTGTGAAGATGAATTGTGCCACAATCCCCAGATAGATTTACTCCGAACTTTTGTCGACTCAAGGCTTTTTTGTGACGTACCAGAATCATGTCTTGACCTATCTGTTCCAATGTCATACTGAAAGGCATTAAACTTTTGAAATTTCCGGTTTAAAAAATCAAGTAAAACTAGGATACCTTCATCTGCAGACCAGTCTGTTTTGTTTCGGCTATAGCTCTGGGCTTCTTAACTACTCCAATGCTGTTGTCTCGAGTTAGAGCAATTTCACTCCTCCATCTAATAAAAAAAAAACAAGTTTGTCATGATAGTCATTTCTCTATATAAAAAAAAGGTCATACCGAGGTAAGAAGATAATCGGAGTAAGACAGTAATGTAAAGTACGAGCTGCTTGTTTAAATGCCTGAATATCCTCAGATCGAATAACATTTGACGCACTTGGTCCTCTTGAGAGCCAGAGTTGAAATATTGAACTTTTCCCTTCTGAAATTTTTATCACACAATTTGAGAAAAATTTTGAGAAAAATTTTGAGAAAAATTTTAAGAAAAATTTTGAGAAAAATTTTGAGAAAAGTATGAATTATGACCATGTACCCGCTTTTTCAGACGATTTTATTTGGTTCATTTGGTCATCAACTGCTTTGAAGGGATCTGAGATCAGTGGTGATGCCGCCTTGACAGCTGTCGTCGGATGTTTGATGTTTCTGTATAAATGACACTTTTGATTTATAAGATATGTGCACATAATTTATATTTATTTACCTAAAACTCTCCAGAAAGGCAACTAGGTTCTTCACAGACTTTGGTTTCTTGTAAGCAGTAGGCCGCGTTGGAGAGAACTCTTTTGGTGGATTTTGATACCGGAGCAAAGACTCGACGTCTGTTCCACCACATGTGAATGGATTAGCTTCCTAAAAAGAAAACGTTTTGATTAACCAATAATACTAAAGGATTTTAGGACTTTCATACAGTGCTAGTTCCCTTTGGTGGTAGTACTCGAGTGATATCCTGATTATAGAATAAACCCGATTTTTGTGCATAGACTGAACAGAGGAGGCTTGAACGAGCATTTATCCACAAGGTAAGTAGTTTCGTTGAGTCAATAAGTCTATCCATAGTCTCTTTTGACCAATTGTAGAAAATATAAAAAATCTTGAATGACAAAACCAAATTACCACCTTATTATTTATCAGACTAATTTTTGAGTTTCTTTTAAATACCCTTCCATTTGTGACTTTTGCAACAAGGAACTTCTGGCGAGGAATTAGAATTGGATGTTGATTCGCTTCTGGCTCATTCATGAGACAGGAGAGACCGCTTGCGCTCGCGACTCGTGGTAGCTTCTCAAGAGACATATACGAAGCACCAAGATTCGGCTGATCCCAACCCGCTGACATCAATGGAGGAAATTTGTAATGATTCTTATAGGCTGAAAATAATAAGTACAGAGTCAATAAAAATTTAAATTATTCATTTGTAGATTACCATCAGGAGTGAAAAATTGAGGATCTGGTGTTCCAACACAAAATTTCCAATAAACTAAGTTTCTCGAAATGAGGATACATTCATCTCCTTGGTGAAGGGGATGAAAATCTTCTGCTTCTTTGAAGAGTGAAACTAAATGTGACGGATAGTTCATAAGTTCAGTCGAAAATAGGCTTCCTAGTTTTCCTAAATTGTTTGTTAGTGTCTTTAATTCCGTTTCCGTTTTTCTACGACTCTGTAAGCGTGCTTCAGAGATAATTCTCAGACCACCGGCAACATAATCCTTAGGTTCGGTCTCAATCTTCCAAAATTGTTTTATATCGTAATCTGGACCGACTTGTTGGACCAATTTCTCTGTCTCTGCAACAATGGTTTCGACCGGATGATGAAACGCCAGATCAATTGGAACCATCCGAAGAGATGAAACATTCAGTTTTGACCCAAACTCACACCAATCAGTAAACAGTTTTTTATAACGACAATGTAAACGTCCGATTTCACCAGTTTCAAGACTGTAAATAAAGTCAATCCACATAAACATAACAAACTACATGTGTAGAACAGATTAATTACCGGTTTAGACCAACAACAAAGGGATCGAATTGCATCTTAGTCTTTCCAAGTGTCTGTCCCTTTAAAATCAAATTTAAATTAAGAATTTCTATCGAAGCTAGTATATAAAATTCAGGATGGGTTTCAACCATGGTTAAAATCACTTGGTTTTTGAAAACAAAAACATTGGTTAAGGCAAAAGTAAGTTAAAGTCAGAGAAATAGTGCTAAACATGCCTAAATTTTTCCTTCTGTCAACGTAAGGAATGAAAAATTAAGAATAATTTGAAATTCCGGGCAGATAACAAGAAACGAACCGGTTCTCCAAATTTCGTTGCATAAAATGCAGTTAATCGCGCCATCATGTACTACGGAAAAGGCTACGAAATTTGAGTAAATAATTAAAAAAAATTTAATAATTAATTCCAATTTGTCCAAACTTTTTAAATTTAGTGAACAGTATGTCAAATTTAATAAAGTATTAATTTTAATCAAAAAGTTGGTTTAAACCAAAAACAAAAAAAAAAAAAAAAAAAAAAAAAAATTTTTTTTTTTTTTTTTTTTTTAAAAAAAANCGAGAAAAACAAAAAACAAATAATAAAATAACCCACCCTGATAAAATTAAATTAGAATTACTTACTGGAAATGCGAATGTCATTGCCATAGGAGATGACGAGCGTCCTTGATTCAACTTCCCATCCTGTGTTCCAGATACTTTACGAGCTAGAAATAAAATAAAATAGAACTAGATTAGGTCGCAGGACTCATTTTATTACTACAGTATAATCCACAAATCCCAAAACAGTTTTAGCACTAGTAAACTCATAACGAACTGCATCAAAGACTACTATTAATACTTGCGGGTGTGAGGTATAAGTGAATAATTGTCAATCGAATCAAAATCACACAATCAATAAGAACGTGATTAACACAATGATAAACAAAGTAGCGTATCAAACAAAACTAACAGTTACGATGGTGTAACAGAACAAGACTTAGTGATTATAATTCGGCTAAAACTGATACATGTTTGACATAAACCAAAAACAAGTGAACACAATGGGTGTCTCAGAGATTTTGAAGAGAACTTATTTTACCATTAACAGACATGGATCGTATTCTGGTCTCTGAGTCCTCTCCATTTTTCTCCTGTCGTGGTTGTAATACAATACTATTCCGCCTTCCGGCAAGAGACAGATATTCTACGGTTTCCGAAGATTTCACTTCTCCAGCAACAACTGAGACCTCTTTAACATTTCAATAGGAAAATGATTGTGTCAATTCAGACCGAGAGAATCTAGTATACTCCATTCTCAGAAACAAATATCCCAAGAAATATTTTGGAAAAAGTAGAGGAAACTTACTCGGAGTGCTGGGAGCCGAAAATGAAAAAATTGACTGGAGATTGTCAGAGGTTCCAGTAGAAAGTGGTGCAGTAAGAAAATAAAATTCCATAGTCAAGTCCCAAATTGAATGTCGAATTGCAGAACTGAGAAATCCTTTTAGCAAATCCAGATTAATTCTCCCTTGTTTCCACATACGTAGTTCCACCATGAGTGGAGGAACATATGGATCTGCAAAAAAAAAAAAAAAAAAAAAAAAAAAAAAAAAAAAAAAAAAAAATTTTTTTTTTTTTTTTTTTTTTNGACACTACTTGAAGGTAGTAAATTTATTTACCATTTTTTACAACTTCATCCGTGCTGACTCGTTCTTCAAATTCACTTTCATTGAAATCAACTGTGTAAGCATCAGCCGAAGGTCGACTCCAATCGGTTCTTGAAGTCAATTTCCCAGATGAATCCACAATTGAAACAACCACACAAGCAATCCCACGACTTCCAGTACCACCAGGACGCTGATTGTATAAATAGATTGTTGTTCTTCCTGATTGTTCATTTTCATTATCGAGTTCAGAATAGTCCTAGAATAGTTTGGAATCAAACATATTTGTCATTATATCATTTGAAACAGTGAAAACACATGTTATTCGCTTACCCTAAAACGAAATTCCGATTTGAATTCAGTATATTTAGGAATGCAGAAAAATTGTAACAAGTTTTGGTTGAGGTAGAATGCAAATGCAGGTAGATGTTGTGAGGCGTATGAATTAATCCGATACTAAAAATCAAAAAAAAAAAAAAAAAAAAAAAAAAAAAAAGTAATTTTCTAAAATTTATAAACAATAAGAAAGTAGGAGACCTTTAAAACAGTGTCAGGAGGTGAATTTGACCTTTGTATGAAAGCAACATCTTCTTGTGTAAGTTTACAGTGTGGGTTTCTATCAAGTGTGACAGAGAGGATATCAAGTACTGCATCGTCAAGTTTGTTCCTTAGAGACTGAACGAGATTATCCTTAATTTCATGACCTGTAGATTTGATATATTACATATAGATTTCGTATCATCCTCAACCATACCTATTAGCTCACCAGCTTCCGTAATTCCGTGAACTCGTAATAAAATAACATCTTCATTGTTCTTTTCTACCATATTCACTTTCCTAAACTCCACACTCCCTACGTCTTTATCATTTCCAGAAATTTTCTGTGATCTTGACAGGCCCTACAAATTAAAATTCCATTATTACGAATGAGACATGTAATTTACTTGCTATATTTAATTTTACCTCAACGTCATCAATTTCTTTCGTAGAGAAATCAACAGATTTCTCCTCCATTCGGTATAATCTAAATAACCAAAATAAATATCAAATAGTCAAATCTCAATAATAATATGTAACCATACCTCAAATAGAACACATTCCCTGCACTGTCTCTGTAGACGAACATATTATGTCGATTGACCACCTCAAAGGCTATAAGGGTAGCTTTTAAAGTCTGTTGAAATGAATAAATAATAAAATGTAAAATAAATTAACTAAAATAAAAAATTTCTTAAAATATTCTAACCTGAATCCCACGATGTACTAGCGATTTACCAGGCCCAACCCTCAGGCGTGAGTGGAGAATAAATTTTGTTTCCCATACAACATCACAGGAGAAAAATCCAGCTGGGAATTGTTTCGGCTCAACAACATTCTCATAATCAGAGTCTGCAAAATTTGCTTTGAGCCCAGAGAGATAGTCTTAATAAAAATGTACACAAACCTTCTATCTTGTTATTGGTAATTGGTGGAGGGTAATGAAGCTCATGGTCAGTATAGTCTGGAGTTTGACTCTTTGGTTCAATCAAAACGCTGCAGTGTCTAGTATCATGAAGTTGTTGGAGAAGAATGTCTTGATTCACAATTCTACAAATCAGTCAGGTAAATTAAGATACATAATTTTCAATTACTATGTAAAACCTCACCTTTTTAATTGTCTAATTTGTCGTAAAACCTGGTTTCGAAGAGTAATAAGGCATTCATATAAAACTGTATTATCTTCATCGTACCTGAATAGTGACTGAATGTTATGAGTTCTACTAATTGGTTGTTCAACAGGTAAATTGAACTTACCTACAATGAAAGTATATTACAACTTGTTGAGGAGACAGTTTAAATAAAATCCAAAATGGAGGAAGATTACGACATTGTACAGATATTTCGCGCTTCACACAGTCCTCTGCTGAATCACTTCCATCACCTTCGTATCCTGTCGATACAAATAAGGATGGAAATAGAAACTTAAATATACACTCAACTCATAAGTCTTTGTAACTCACCGTCTTCGTTTGTGTTCAAACTTTCAACAATGCTGGAAATTTCACTCATTTGACTCGGTGTTGTAAGGAGACTATTTTCTTGTTTTACAACACCCATGTCCCCATCTAAGTTCTCAATATTTACTTGGCGATTTCTCCCAACTTCCTGACCTGAACATTTCCTTGCTCTGCGTTCCTTTACTCGCTCTGCAATTTCTATAATCTCTGGATCTTCAGCTTCAAATTCAACCCTATTTATTTGATTCTCCAATGACAATTTCAACATTTCGTCATTCAAACGATTCTCCTCTGTTACCAATGATATGTCTAAGATAAAACAAAATTTGCAATATCTCAATGAGGATTTGACAATAATAATAAATTTTATACCAGATTTTAGTATAGAGGACGGATAGGCTTCACAGCGGAAGCTCACATTTTTTGACCTTGCAGTCGATACCAAGTAGAATATGGAACCTTCTTCCTTTAGTTCATATTCCTCGATTGTGGACTTTCGAAATCTCTAAAATTAAAATAACATTCGGCCTCGGCGTTAAGAAATACTTAAGATTTTTGATAAGTTTATATTACACTTATATACAGTACTATAACTGTGAGTAAGAATTAAACAAACTGAAAAATTAAGGGAAAATAAGCGACCATATATCACCTATCGTAATGAAATTTTCAGCACTTGTTCTACCCGCAAATATATGAAAAATGTTTCATTCTCTTAAAAAACCGCCATCTTGCGCCGTAGTATAGCCATTTCAGTGTATGCTTGGGAAATCGATAAGTCATAAACGAAGCAGTGAAATCGAACGAAATTTTTTTCTACATGCTTAAAAACGTATTCCCCAGGATAGTTTTTAGTTTCATTTCTGTATGTTCAAGATTTCTCCGTCAGAGGTGGCCGAAACATTTAGAAAATTTAGGTGTCATTCATATGTAATATTTATTAGAATTTCAATACTAATATCATCACTGAAGTGAATCAGAATTTTAAAGTCAAATTTCGACGTTCGGGTCGAAGGTCAGATGTAAAATCCAACGTTATTTGGATTATACAAAACCGGTATCGTCAAAATGCATTCAGTGAGATGTTTCCGATGAAAAAGTACACGTTGACCGTTAAATGACCTAAATCTGATTCTCAAGGGTACTTTTTAGTTTCATTACTGAAGATTTAGAATTACGCCTACAGTTGCTCAAAAAATTTCAAAAATTTTTTGCTTATAAAATACAATAATTATTATTGTTGTATTTTATGGGAATCAACTTATGTTCAACACGCATTGACAGATTATTACAATGTACTGATCCAACTCCATTTGAAAGATTACATACAATATTTACTTGTAAACCTTTGTGCTCTCAGTTAATTACGAAAAATTACGAAAATTTGGTTCGTGCTGAATCTGCGACTGGGCCGAAAAATTTGCACACCAAAAATGCCCGGCCCAAATGGGCCGAAAATTTTGCACAGCAAATTGTGAAAATCATCACGTGGTGTAAATTTTTGCCATGTTGTGAAAGCGCATATAATCGATTCTATACTTGTGCATAGCATTAGGCACCCTTGTGGAGGGTGTGTAAAAATTTTCTTCGTGCTGGGGAAATATGAAGGTAAGTGACGTAAAAATTTTTAACATATGCCAACATGTACCGACTTTCTATTTCAGCTTTGACAATCATACTAAACGGCTGACAATAGAAAAAATACAATCTGATCATAGCCTCGGAAAACCGGAATCGAATGGTGTATCGCATATAGGCATCCACAAAAATTTCTTTAACAAACTATTTTTTTGAACAGGTGGCAAAATTTTGGGCCCAGCTGGTAGCACAAAGGTAAGAAAAAACCGCACACAATTTGGTTGGTTACTTCTGGACTTATCGATTTTCCAAACAATAAATTGAGGTGGAAGACGCAATCGCGGCACAAAATGGCTGTTTTTTTAAATTCCGAAATATACGTTCACAATGAATCTATAAATGGATTATATGCTGAACGTTTCGACTCGGTTGATGAAGTAAGTGGCTATTTTTAAAATTTTTCAGTTAGTCTAATTCTAACTTAATACTAAATACCTCCTTAAATTTTTCATATCCAATTTGAGAAGGGCTGTTGACAAAATTCAAAGGAACTATAGTAACTTGACATCCAGGTTTCCCCAATGATTTCTCAACATGATTAGCAACGAGGGTGAGGGCTAACTCCGTCAAGGGATTCGATTCCCATCGAAACGATGTAATTTCATCTTTGAGGAGCCATTTTACCTTCAAAAGAGGTCATGCATGATCAAAAAATTTTTTTTTTAAACCATAAGTTTATTTCTTACATCTTCAACCACGCACTTCACTGCTTGATATTGTGGGTAAGGTAAACTTGGGTAGACCTTGCCCGCATAATCAATCGTCCTAAAAGATCGGAATAATTTTAAGTAATTGATAAAGTTTGAAGATGAATTGAGAATTACCCAGAAAATGAAATATCTCTTTCCCTTAACTGGGGAAAGACGCTAATTTCTCCTTTCTTCGACAAAGGAACTGGAGAAATACTACACATGGAAGATGTTCTAATGGTGCTGGCCACACGGTAATCAACTTCTTCCACTTCTGGTGGTACAGTCAAAAAAACAAAGTCCATTACCAGCTCTACCTTTTCATCTGCATCACCGTCCTGGAACTCATCTCCCAATGCCTCAGAGATCTCATCTATTAGAAATTCCACCAAAAATAAAATTATCAAATACGTTTTCACTCCTTTCACTGATGTTGTTGAGTAACTAAAATTGTTCTCTCACCAAAGCATGTGGGGATATCATGGATTAAAAATGAGCCTGATGAATTACCCCGGAGATAAGTACAAGCGAGGTAGAAGAACAGTGGTACTGATCCCAATTCTTCAGCGCAGCCATCAAAACTACATAAAGAATGTATCATATAAATTTTCTCAAATTATTCTAATGCTTCCTAATCTTTACAATAACATATATAACATACTCAAACTAACAAATCTCTACACAAGGATTTCAGACAAGCAAGGAAACGGACATAACAATCTAGATAATGAGTACTACTACAAAGCTAATTGATTATTGGCACAAACCCTTCATCGTGTGTAAAAAAGTCCGAGCCAAGTATTTCATCTCCAGGCACTTGTTCCGAAACTTTCCCAGACTCAGCTTCAACTGTAGCGTTTGTAGGAGTAAGTTCTGAGCACAGCGACTCTGCTTTCACTGTCATAGACTCTGCCTCTTCCATATCTGATACATTTTTGGAAGAATTGTTTGAATTCATTGCGTTGCACTAAAAAGAAATAACAATACATTGATATGAGTCACCTCCATGTGAGCCTTGTTTTACGTTGACAGAAGACGAAGTAGAGATTTTGGCCCTCATTTTTCATCAAAATACATCAAGTGATGTTTTAGTGTGTTATGTAGGGTTAAGGTTAGTAATGAAAGCCACCAAGAAGAAAAATCCTTAGCTTCAGTATCGGCCCACATGCGACACTATTAACTCTTACTTACGAGTTTGGACTGTTCTGAACTCTTGAAGTAAAAAATTCCAGCACAATCCATGACCCAATTGAACGTTGATAAAATTGATTGATTAAATCTCCGTTTGATAAATTCATGAATACTTTTTAGTTCTTCACAAGTTGAGGATGAATATTTGAGTGAAGTAGAATCTTCTTTCCCTTCTGCAACTTCTGCCTTCCTAGATTTCATCTCCTTAAAATGGCGGCACACAGTCTGTACAAATTACACAAAATATTCAATGACCATCCCATAGACTTTTACATAAAATTCTTACTTGGATATACTCGCTGAGCTTGATGTCAATTCTGGTCTCTCTACAAAGCCTAATAGCTTCTTGAATATCTTTCTTATGAATGTAGTAACCTGCTTGGAGACTTTCAAAGAGACCATGGACATAAGACTTTGCAAACGCAACTTCCAATGTATGACAATGGTTCTGGAGCGTCTCTTCATTGGCTAGTACAAAATAAACCCCAGAAAATCAAAAATTTATAACGAAGAGAATAAATTCGTGTGTCTAACTCACTTGGTGGGAGTTCCTGTTCTTCTGATTTTGGTTCAGGGCTTACATGTTTCACAGGTGACCTTGGCATATTAGTAGGTGCGGTTGGATAGGATTCCTCTGTATTGCAGATACGGCAATCCGTGTAGATATCATTCTGTCCGGAACAAGTCCGAAAGATTATATGTTCAGTCAGTGTGGGCAATGAGCAGTCGTAGACATAGACAGGGAGCGTGATGGAGCCATATTTAGCTTGATGGTTTGGAGGGAAGAGTTTGTGACTTCGTGATTGATTTTCAAATGAAAATTGTGAGTCGTTCTGCTCCGACTCAGTCTTGGGAGAGATTACACAACTACTGTCATCAAGATCCTTAGATACATTCCCTTTCCCCAACCTTTTCTTCCATGCAGCCTCAACAGAATTAGTTCGACAGCGAAATAAATTGTCCAATGAGCTCTTCCGATTCAAAGATTTTTTTGAAGCTGGACCCGACTCACTACCAGATTTTATACGACATCTTTTACGACTTCCTACAGGGGAGTCACAAGATTTAAACGGTTCGGTAGGTTTGTAATCTGGATTAGCACTGCCATCATATTTCCCAAATCCAACGTCATCATGTGGACCTGGTTGAGGCGGGTGTGGAGAAGATATGAAGCTCCGCTCTTTTGTCAAATAGCTATCGTTTAGATCATCATTTGAAAGCATAAACACTGCTTTGTTATCAAAGTCGTTGTTAAGATTATGTGGTAAGAGCATAAGAAGCTTAAGATCGTGATAAGAAGCTGGTAGCACTGACAAAAGAAAGTGGGCTGATGAAAGACTTTTGATGAAACATCGCCATTTTGGGTATACGCGAAGTCCTGTGAAGATTTACCAAAAATTTAATTTAGTTTTACAAGTATTAACTTTTATTAATTTGTCTTTAGATAAACCTTCGCGTGTCGGTCGAGAAATTGGTGCATCGCCATGTGTGAGGGCTCGCTGACGCTGGGTTATCAAGTCATACAGTGTTATGTGCTCATGATCGTGAAGAAAGATTTCTCGGTCATGCATCTTATATACATTGGCCATCCAGGAGTCAAACAAAATTGAATTCGCTCGATCACAAAACATAGATATTTCAGAATCCAATTCCACAGGGTAACTCATTGATAAATCTAAAAATAATTAAATAACATTTCAACGAAGTATTTTCAAAACAAACCAACAGAGTTACTAGTAGTTATATTAGCTTGATTGAATTCAGAATATTAATACCATTTCCAAATTACCTTGATTGAACATCGAAAATAGCAGCTCTGCTTGTTGACATTTCGGTAAAATTCTTTTCAGTTCACATGTGAAGGGAATATATTTGATATCGCCCTCTGTGAAATCAAGCGGTTTTACACTTTCTCTACATCGTCAATAAACAATCCTTGAGAATAATTATACAACTATAAGTGAATGACCTAATCAGTGATTGCTTACGGAACAGAAATTTCTGACGGTGAAAGGATTTGAGTACTGTGACACATCATAGACAGGTGCTCAAACGTCACCAAAGAAGATATACATTCCTGGTCCATTCGAAATATCTAAAACAATAATTTAATAAAAACCAATAAACAACTATTTTTTTTGAATTTACCAGTTTAAACCTAAAAACAAGATGTAATTGATTGATTAACTCCCACGGTTTCAAAATTCCAATGCTAAGAGGTCTAGGAAAAGAGTTTCTTTTTACAAAATCCACCATGAATTTGACCAAATCAGAAAAGTAGACCTTTCCTCATGTTCAGATCATTAAGAAAAAAACATTTTGCTTTTAATTACTAATTTGTAATTTCCTTGCTCTTACTGACTTAGTTTTCATTGTTTTTAAGTTTTCAAGAGGCCTAGGATAAGTATTTTGATCACATTCATAAAAACCTTCCCCTTTCACTCTACTCTTATATCTCTCTCTCTTTCAGTTTTACATTAGATGAGGTAACCTCTGTGACATGTAATGTAAAAAAAAAAAATGAGAGCCACAAGTATTTCACTAATATAGGAGTACTCATCTGCAAAATTTGTAACCAAAATACAATGTGAACGAATTACCTTATTTGGAACTCCTTCATAATCTAGACTATTGAAGGAAGTATTTTCATTACTGCTGAGAATTGTACCAGACTGCGGTTCAATCCAGCATTCCGTAATGAGAAACAGATCCGAATTTTCTTCAGAGAGTTCAAAATCATCTTCACTGTCTTCATCATCCTCATCAACATTACTAGCCAAACAATAATAATTATTATTATTTAGCTTAAGTTTAGTAAAATAACCAGGAATATTTATAGAATTAAATTACCTAATCAAAGTAGTCACAGGTGGAAACATGACATATTGCAGGACAGATGTCGCACGTTCATAATCCTCTAAGTTCTCAATGCTTTCTAATCCTGGATTCACATCACCCAATTTCTCATTCTGATTTGATACAATGAATTAATTTTTAACAAAATTAATTATAAATAATTTTCTAAAATGGAAAACCCTAACCTTCAGCTCCAGTTCCATTATCATATTCACTATACCACTGGATGAATATGCAAAGCGGAGTCCTTCTTGTAATCGCATTCTGGAGTGATAAATCAAATCTATGTAAACATAACTTAGGATTCAGGTTCTGAAAAATTATACTTTGTGATTGTTGAGAGTATCCGTGCGACACAGTCCATGCTGAGAAGGTAGCTGGAATTATTCTGTACACACCATACCCATCGCCTATGATGTAAGTATCTGGCGATGGTGTTATAATTTGTGCAGTATTTCCAATTCTTCTGAAGTTCAAATTCTTCCAAATATTCAACTTGTTTGAATTGTTTGAAGGACTGGAACAAAACAATTAATTAATTAATTTTAAAGATACTATAATACAAACTGAGTCAAGTTCTTCCACTTTTTCAAAAAAAAAAATGAATGAACCACTATGCTACAGCGTTTGCAATGCCCTTGCAATACGTAATGCCCTGTATAAGATACTCTTTACAAATGGCGTTTCTAGCTTGAATATTAAGGTAAAACATAACCCAATCTGCTCTAATTGGTTGATTTTGTCGTAGTGACTTTTTTTGTAACAAGAATCAAAATTTTAACCTGCATTTCAGGCCCTAAGTTTCCAGCCCATGGAGCTGAGTATGTGGGGCGAAACCCAAAAGTTGATTGATTACTTGTGGTCTTCCTAACATTCGTCCAATTGTTGTAAGAATGTTGTGGAAGAAGAGTCTTGGAAACAGTTCTTGGAATTTGCTCATATCTACATAATCATTAGTTGAATTAAAAGATACCGAATCTAATAATAGTTTTTTTTTTTACCTTATTAAGATTTTCTCAATTGGCTTGTAAAGCAGAACACAACATGGCATATCAGACCAAGTACGCTTGTAGGCTCGTGAAGGATTAGCTAGATATGAATTTCCGCTTGGAACACGCCATTTTGGAGGTTCGTTCAGCCTTTGTGGAAACGTTAAACCTGCAATTCTCTCCTGAAGCTCACATATGTCTTTGTGTCGTAATTTTCCAGGAGTACCAACTAGGAAAGCTAGTCGGAGCATCACACACGGAGGTTTTGTAGTAACACGAATAATACAAAACGAATATGGTGGCTTGTCCTTCTCCCTTCAAAATCAGAATCAGACTATAGAAAAGTAGTAAAAACGATATGGGAAAATGATTATCAGAGAATAGTACTTACTTGTACATCAACTTGATATAAGAATTATTTTCTACTAAGACAAAAGAACTCCAATCTTTGAGAAGTGTGTTGAGGGCCATCATAGTCTGGCGACATTGAATAACATGAAACCTACCACTAGAATTTGGCAAATGGATATGTCTAAATGTGTACAAAAAAAATTAGAAATTATTTACAGGTTATTGGGAAAAATTGAATCAGAGGACTTACTAAACTTACTTTGGGATAGGGTGGTCGTGTTCCAGAATCACTCCGATCCTATGAGTGTGCATCCATTTCTGCCAAATGTCCGTGTCCAAGAGACAAACTGGTTTCCAAAATTGAGAAAATTGTGGAAATGCAAATTCACTAAAAAATCATTTAGATATAATTATCTCACATTAGATAACTTTAACTAACAATGAGTTACCTAGACTGAAAGGATGGACTAGAAGAATTAGAAGATATGTAAAACAATGGAAGACCATTCTTTAAACTTTCCGGAATGTTATAGAACGCAGGATTAGAACAGAATGAATTGAAATGCACCAACAATTTATCAGACTCTGATAGATTCTTCTGTGAAGCCCAAAATGTATTGACGAGCAGTTGCCTATAGTATGACTGAAAAGGTTTTTTCGCCAAGCACGTAACATCATGGAGAAAATCGTATGGAGCCTCCAACGACACAATGCACGTCACTTTTGGCTGTGCAGGCCACGGTGTAATAAGTACATACTCAATCAATATGAGAAACTTCCACGGCAAGACCATCTTGATTTGAAGCATGTTGTCTTTACCCATATGAACTTCCTAAAATTTAAAACTCAAAATATTGAGTCTCAATTTTCAAATATGGCACAAGTGAATTACTTTTATCGTAAAACCCTCTCTCAGTCTGCAAGAAAGTATCTTCATATAGTCAATGTTCATTGTTGTCTCGTATTGTTGCTTTTTCACAATTGGCATGTCTCGATAAGATGAAAAACATGAGTTCCTAAGAGAAATTCACAAGATACATTGATCAGGATCACGACGAGATTGAAATTATAAACGTCTAAACAAAAACTCACTGGACAGACCATTCTCCCGGTTTGTTACTTGAAGGAGTAAATAAATTATTTTTAAAACTCTCGACTGATTCCTGAAAGCTCCAAGTCAGGAAAGACTTGTGGTAAATATTCATTGCTTGTGAATCCGCCTCCTAACAAATAGTTTGAAAGATCTGATTATTAGAAAACAGGAGTTTCAACCACTATAAATTCAAACCCATACAATTTTTGGCACTGTAGACAAGAAGGCACCGAAAGTTGCAGTTGAGATAAACCGCATTAAATCCGAGTAAGGTAAGATACCGTAACATGCATGTGGATGAAATGGACTAGAAAGTTGTACAAATGAACACGAAACTGTATTGTAGCGTAGTTGCGACAAGACCAAATCCAAATAACCGCCGTCGGGAACACTGATCACACCATCAGTAATGACAATCAGACCTATAACAAAGAATCTCCTTTAGTAAATGTTTGGTTAGACCTTTTGTTATATAACTTAACGTTGTACCTGAAGCAGAATTTTCCGGTAGTAAATAGAGTGCAATAAGTGCGTGTCGTAGCAAATCAACAAGTCCAAAATCAGGACTCATCACAAGCGACGAAGTACCTATTGGATCCCCCGCTTTTGTAGATGGCTTCGGTGTGATAGTTTCGCTAGAATTCTAAAAAATATTTCCAGTAATTAGTTTGACGCTGCTAAGTATTTTATGAAAATATCAACAGGTACAACATCCATAGGGACGGCATAAAATTTTTTGCAATTAAAAAGATTCTCTTTTTAATTCAAATTTTAAATTCAAAAATTTAAATTCTGATTGAGTAAGCACAGTTAGTCAATCAGAATCGAAGTATTATTATTTAAGCCGAAATATGAACATAGTCAAATACCCACCGCACCGGCACCGCCTGCGATATAAGTACGACAATTGGAAACACAAGAACGAATATTATTTACAAAACTTTTACGAAAACCCTAAAATATAACTCAAGAACTAATAGACCTACTTTAGTAACTAACAAAATGTACGAATAAGGAGATGCAGTTATTTAGTTAAAATAATTTTCAATGGTTCGGGCTGTTGCGTGGTAGGAATTGGGTATTTTGAGTCTATTCAAAATTTGAGGTTCTTTTCTATAGGTAACTAAGAAAACCTAACCTAACCTATTTCCTAATCTAACCTATAAGTTGTGTGTTGTAAGATGAGATTGAGCCGTTACGAAATGTTAAATAACCAACTTCGGCTGCTATGTCGTTAGGTTCTATACACCCAAACGTTGAAACCCAAACTAGAGAACTTCTCTTATAAAACTCGTCTGATCCCTACACAACTGAAAACAACCGACCTGTGCATTTTCTGCTACTCCAACGCAACTTGCTGTAAGTTCTGCAACTTTGTTTTCCATCTGTCCAAGTTTTCGGAAAACAATCTGAAGAACGTGCTTATAAGTAGAATCATCTAGAAGTACCCCTTGAATTATCACCTGAAAAAATGAGGTCAGAGTTAGTCCAAATACAAAAGTGAGCGAAAGTTGAGTTAGCCATACTTCATCTAGATATGATGACAAAAATGGAGCATGTGCTATAACCGTCACGTATATTTTTGGTTGAAAAATAAAATAACTCCCTGGTACATAAAACTGAAAAAAAACAAAGTGGAATTTTACATCAACATTACCCTTATGTCATTCATATAAGATATAATTATTATTTAATGTCTGCTTACTGGTTTGACTAAACCCTCCATGGTGTTTTGCAAAATTCCAAACATTCCATCAAGTATCACCATCCCAGTTTGCACGTCCTAGAAAAATCTCACTATTAACTACTGCATTACATCGTGGCATCCCAACAATTTAAATAAATAGTAAAGGAAACTCACAACTGAAGCTACCGAAGGGCTTATGTCTAAGCAGTAAACAATGCGATACTTCCTGGATAATATTTCGACAATAGTGTCAGAGCATACAAGGTAACTGAAATAAAATTTCAAAATTATTGATAACATCTGTGAAACATTTTCACCATAATCATTACAGATTTGAAGAATTTTACAAGTCTGCAGATTATAAAATTTTTCAGATTACAAAATTTTTACAAGTCCGTTAGTAAGCTTAGTACATTAATAACTAATGAGGTAGCGGGCTGGGACCCGTTTCATGAGTTGTCGGGCTGGGTGCGTGCCCAAGTGGAGCAGGAGCTCAGAGACGAGAAATATGCTCTACCCGTACCCATTGCTTCCATTTTCTTTTCATTTTTCTCACAGTTAATCGTGAATTGTTAATAAAAATAGTTTACGTAACAAAAATGAAAATAAATAAAGGAATTTATGAAAATGTAATGCAGGAGGAAACTTACGCGGAAAAATTTCCGTGTCACGAAATGACCCAGAATTATGAAGGCAAGGTTCTCTTTCGTGACTGCAAAATGTACGACTTTACACCACCATACATACGTAAGAAAACTTTTTTTGCTATGCAGATTGTACAGTAAAACAATAAAATCTTCTTACATATTCTGCATGGTAGTGTAACTAAGCTTGTCATTAACCGGCAAAATAATCGACAAAAATGAAAAAAAAATGTTGTTCAGAATGATGAGTAATCTGACTTAGGGAATTTTTCTCTGCGGTGAGCCGTTGAGGTCGCACCCGAAAGTTTATGTGTACGTAAAACTTCGTATAATCGAATAAGCCGACTCCGATTATCACGCTTAGAAAAATTTTGCGTTTTCAGAAAAGAAGCATTCAACCACCAATAATGGAAGTTGAAGGAATGATTCTGTTATATCATCGTCCAAATTCACAAGAATAAAATTTAGTTGAATTTGTAAAGTTTTACATATATTTTTTTCCGCGGTTTCTTCTACGATTTATTTCAAAAATTTCGTTTGTATAGAGAATTCACTAAAAAAAGATAAACAACTTGGGCCGTCATCGAGAAAATTCAGTTGTTCAAATTAGTGGAGGGAACAGCATCAAGTTATGGAGCTTAGTTCCTTCCAGGGTCCATGGAGAGTGTGTGTTTGGGAGCTTCGCTTTTACTGGACATATATGGGCCTGTTAACTGCCCTCCTGCCCTCATGTCCTCACGAACCATCCCTGCCCTCCTACCCTCATGCCCTCACCAATCAAGTCTACCCTCCTGCAATCATCGAGAGAGCAGGAGGGCACTGTGCTCATGTAAGAATCAAATCTGGAGAAATATTTCGATGCAAATAAAGCGAATCATTTAGAAATTGGTGTCGGGAACAAGGGCCTAGACCCAGAAACAAAAGAGGAAGACATAAGAAACAAAAAAAATGATGACAACATTCAAATTGTAATGTTGTATTTCTAAATATTATTACCGTGTTCATTGACAACTTGGAATTTTTTGATAAAACAAACAAGCGCAGTTGTTTATGATTGCTTGCTGGTTTAATTATTTTCTAAAAAAAAAAAAATTAAACTCGATCATTACGTTTGCATTTTAAACTAGGTTTCAATATAAATACACAGAAATAGGGATATAACAGAAATTAAATATTTATGTGCGGGCAAGTTAACTTGCCTAGATCCAAATCTACATTCCTGATCTGACAAAACAAGCCTGTCCTAATGTCATCACAACCCAAATCTGCCCTCCTGCCCTTACGAACCAGCCCTGCCCTCATGCCCTCACAATTTAAGTCTACCCTCGTGCCCTCACGCCCTCATGCTAATACCTGCCCTCGCGCCCTCAGGGCTGCCCTTATCGAGAGGGCACGAGGGCACTTTGCCCATGTAACCGATCAGGTATTACTGGGTCGGTTACTTCGGGTGTTTGGCAAGAGAGATTTTTGGGAGGTTTATGCGTAATTGATTTACCCATCGTCAGAGCAATTCAACATATTCTAACAGAAATTGATTTTTTTTTCCAACACAACTCTGCCAAATTTTCTCCCAAAAATCTCCCATGCCAAACACCCGGATTAATCGACCCTATAAAAGCGAAGGGACAACAAACAATCTAAAATGGCCTTGGTTCCCTCCAATAATTCGTACACCATAATCGAGCCCAAGGTTGCTATGAGAAAAGACAGACCATACCCCGTAATTTAAATAAAAAATTTAAATCTCTGAGCTAGATGACGGGTGTCATCCGGCTATCCGTTTGTCTGGTATCTATAGCGAAAAATTATGAAAAATTGAAATAGAGCGAAAATTTTCCCAGGGTTTTAATGGCAAACTTCAAGGTTGCTAGGAGAAAGAGGGCTTTTATCCTACCAACCTTGCCGAACTTGATAAAGTTAAGATTTTTTTTTAACTTATTTTTTTAAATGAGTAGTTTACTTTTTTATTTGGCTTGTTATTTTTCGAAATTCAAAAATTTAAAGAAATTTTTGATGAAAAGAGAGCGACATGCCACTGGAAATCATTAAAATCGCTAAGAAGCTGATGCTAGTTTTCTTTATAATTTCAGTACTATAACAGGGCCCATGGGGACCGACTGTTTGAAAGCTGTGCTTTTATAGGGTTGGTATATAGCTTTCAAACAAAGGCTCTCCATGGGCCCTGTTATAATAACTATACGACAAAATATGCAATGCATAATTCATTTGAAAAATTTTAAAAATATTATTTTTCTCGTCTTGATAAGTATGAGTTGACAATTATGATGAATCCTGGTTCAATGTAAATGAGACTAAAGGACAAAAAGTACCGGAGTATGGGAGCAACTATTGATTTTATCACCATTTCGAACATCCCCACAAGAATTTTTGATATTTTACCAAAATGACCTCCCCCGGGGAACCGGTAGTTTTCCTCTATGGTATTTCTCATCAGAGATATTAAACGGTATTATACGTATTATACGTATTTTTCTAAAAAAAAGACTGTATTTCTTCAAAAAGATACGGTATTTTTCCACACTCTGATTATCATGTCTCTGACACCATGATATGTATTTTATGGAAGAGCAAAGTTAAACTTCCATTACCTTCTATATGTGCAACTTCATATTTGTTAATGTTGATGTCAAACTAAAATAACTTGTATGCTTTTCATTACTTCTGACTTATCTTACCGGAATAAGTGACTAGCTTCTATGCTCCAATCTGGAGGGGAGTCTTTTGGAATAACTGACACGATTTCAAGCTCTTCTGAGTATTCTTCCTATAAAATAAATTAGTTAAATTTACTTTACTCATCTTGATTAATTTCTTGGAGTCTAAAACAAACTGAATACACCTTTGGTAGACACTATAAAATGTCCTTACCAACTTGTACTTTTGTTTAATTGATAGAGTCGTATTTAGATGGGAAAAGAACCATTCAGCTCGTCTATTTCTTGATATTCTGTATTCTTGACTCATAAGAAGATAGACTCGACCTGCTTTCAACACCCTTTGCTCATTTCTTCTCTCAGCTTCATCCATCGTTTTCTCTTTCAATTGGCAATTGAATGATAGCTCAAAATTAACACATGTTGCAAAGAATACACTATAACAAAAAAGAAAAGAAATAATATTGATTTCAGTTGTACGTAATTTTGCATAACGTATTCAAACCATGAAGATGGTTGTGTAGCGTCGAAAATGAAGTATATAATTCATCTACAACATTTGGGCTGGCTCAAGGACCTTTAATCAACAAACAAATATGATGCACTTAACCTACTTATTTGGAATTAAGAAACCTCTTTTGTAACCACCTGTTTGAATGGAATAATTCTTGTGTGATCGCATGACTCACCTTGTCAACATATATGTTAGGTGAGAAAAATTCCTTGATTGGAATTATAAAAGATTGAAATACCACTACCCGTGTTTTAAATTCTGAAATTCAATTACAACTAATTTATTTTTAAGAAACTTACCTAAACATCAAACGTTTAGAAATAAAAAAGACGAATGGGAATCCAAACAAACCTGCCACCACAGTTGCTAAGTATCGGTATCGGCCCGATACTTGGTGTTCCACCCCGATACCGATAGCGATACCGATACTTTTCCAAAAAAAATCCCGATACCTATGCCTATACCGATACTTTTTACAAAATTGAACCCGATACCGATACCTATACCCATACTTTTCTAAAAAAATATCCCGATACCTATACCTATACCGATATTTTTTTGAAATAAATTCCCGATACCGATACCTATACCCATACTTTTTCCTTAACAAAACCCGATACCTATACCGACACCGATACCTTTAAAAAAAAAACCCGATACCGATACCTAAAGTTATGACTTATGCCTAATGAAAACAGTTGGCTTTTTATTAAAAAACTTAATTTATTCAATAAATAAATATTAAAGGTATGACTACCCTAAAAATAGTACGGAAACTTGACTTTATTACTCTTTCTTATGTTAAACTTCTATTTGCGTTAATTTTATGGCACAATTTAATTTAAGATTTGAAATAATAGAGAAATTTAAATATTAGGTTTATGTCTGAACCAAACCTAATTATGAGATTGGCGCCAAGAATCAGTGACGTAGAAGTACTTTCTCCTTCCTCCAGACTTAGTACTTCTCTCAAAAACTCAACTCCAGACCTAATTCCCTCTCAATTTAGGTCTGAGATTAAGTCCAAACCAAACCTTTTGTCTTTTTTGTTTTTCTTCAATTTCTAAGAAAAATTTAAGTTTTAGTTTCATTTATTTTATTACTATTCGTAAATTTCTTAATGTTTTTAATAATTAATTCAGTGTTGGGTACAAAAAAAATTAACCTCCTCCCGCACTATCCCACATCCCTCCCATCCACTCCCGCTTCCCACCCGCACTATCCTACATCCCTCCCGTCAATTAATTCCCGCATCCCTCACGTACTATCCCACATCCCTCCCATCCATTCCCGCATCCCACGTGCACTATTCCACATCCCTTCCGTTGATTCCCGCATTTTCCCCGCATTATCCCACATCCCTCCCATCCATACCCGCATCCCTCCCGTCCATTCCCGCACTATCCCATATCCCTCCCATTCACTCCGCATGTCTCCCGTCTATTCCTGCACTATCACACATCCCTCCCGCACTGTTCAGTACAGCTATTGCTGGGACGTTAAACATCGTAGATTTAATTACTTTATCGTTAGCTTTTTCTTCCAGAAAATGAATAAAATATTTTGTTTCAGAACTACTAAACCAAAACTAAATGAACCATCCGGTTTTAGTAAACTTAATGAACGTTGACTTATTGGAAACACTCAGGTGTGTATAAAACTTAATCCGTTTTTGTTTTCAAATACGATTTCTTTACTTATGTTAAGACTCATTAATTTAATATAATAAATAGTTATTGATTGATCAACTTTGAAGCTTACAGTTAATGAATTGGATACGAATTTAACCCTTCTGTGGTGCGAATTAAGTTTCCTTCTTTTTATACGTGTTATAATAGTGTTCTTTCAAAACCTGCAAGTATCGGCGATAGTATCGGCGATACCAACTAAAATCCCGATACCTATACCTATACCAATACTTTTCTCAAAAAATTCCCGATACCTATACCGATACCGATACTTTTTTCCAAAAAATTCCCGATACCTATACATATACCCATACTTTTTCAAAAAAAAATCCCGATACCGATACCTATACCTATACTTTTTCCAAAAAGAAACCCGATACCGATACCTATACCGATAGTTTTTTTTAAACAATGCCGATACCGATACCCATACCGATACTTTGGCCAAAGTATCGGTATAGGTATCGGTATCGGCTATACTATTCCCGATACTTGTATCGGGTTTGGTATCGGGTTAGCAACGGTGCCTGCCACCTGCGCGCTGCGTAGTTTTGTTTGAAAACAGAAAAATGTAATTTTCAAATTGTAATCATCCCGCTGACCTACTTCTTTTCATGTAACCCAAATTCAAAAACTTTACTTTGAATTTTGGCGGTAAAATTTTTTTTTGCAAATATATGAGGATCTGAGAAAATATCACTTATGCGCATTCAGTACCGTCCTTGTAGTGTGCCTCACATCTAGAATCACAAAATTTAAAAAAACAAACTTCGTAGTAGTGTTCTCCATGACTCTGACTCTGACTCTGACTCTGACTCTGACTCTGACTCCCAGGGTTTTTGGAGGTCGGGAGTCATTTGATGACTCTGACTCCATGGCTTTTGGGAGTCATAGTCATGACTCTGGGAGTCGACTCCCAGACTTCGGACTAGGGTTTCGCATGACTCCCATTTTCTTCAGTCAGAATGACTCAGAGTGACTCAGATTCACAGAAATTTTATATTTTTCTTTTGAAAGTAAAATGGGCATAATGCGTATTCAAAGCTCAAAATGAGTGATACAAAGACACTAAGTTACCTGCTCCTTTCGGTCAAAGACTCTTAAATAAATTTTTGAAATTCTTCTTTATTTTTGATCCGATTTAAAATTAAATTACATCACTTGCAATATTTACACTGATCCTTCTTGTCAACTCTATCAATATGATAGATGATTGAATATATCAGAATGTCTTGATTTTTTGTTATTTTATTGACTTTGTTCAATTAACTCATTTATTTACTGCGTAATTATCAAAACGTACACTTTTAAATTAGCTTGAAATCTAAATTCAAAATTTCGAATGACTGAAAAGTTATAAGTATCAATTTCAAATGATTAATGTTGAATTTCGATTTAGCTTACAATTTGTACCGAGACTTAAACTTCGATTTCTATTTCGACTGAAAAGTTGAATTAAATTTGGATTTCAATTTTATTCGAATAACGGAATTCGAATTCGAGCACCCTAAAATTGTGAATTTTAATTTTTTTTAAAGTATAAAACTTTGTCTATCTTAAGAAAACACCGTTTTATTATACATGCTTGAAACTTGTCTCCAGATCTTGCTATATTTCAATTTCGAAGGCTGAAATGTTATGGATTTCGATTTTGAGAGACTTAAACTCATGGATTTTAGATCTAAACTATTTAAACATATGAATTATGGTTTAGATTTAGTGGTTCTTTAAAATCATCGATTTCGACTTACATTTCTATTTCAAATGGCTATTGCCTACTTCGATTCTGATTGTGAGTTGGAATTTTTAGAAGCGTTGAATTTACATTTTTATCAAAATCTGGAGTTCGATTTCGATGTGTAGTGGTGTAAGTTACAAGTGTGTTTCAAACTAAATACGACCCGCGCGGCAGCAAACTCCCACTCTCAGATTTGTTGTGTGTTGCGGGAGTTGAAAAGAATTTGGTAGTACAAAAACGCAAGATGTAAGCAGTGACTCTTTGTTGCTTGGGAGTCATGACTCTTCCTAGTGAGTCACGACTCAGTCACTTTGGAAAGGCACAGAGTCACGAGTCAGGTGACTCAGAGTCACGATTCAGTGACTCCCATTACTCTATCTGCGGTAATCTGCAGTNACGATTCAGTGACTCCCATTACTCTATCTGCGGTAATCTGCAGTTGAAACTGAGGTATTAAATCCAGCCGGTTTTGAGAACAAACCAAACCAAACTGGAAAGCATCCAAAATATTTTAACATCTACCCGAGTATTGAGACAATTAAAAATCCCACCGAAAAAATTACGAGAAATGAAATTGGCGAACCGAACCGAGAAAAACTAAAAATATCAGAAAATCAAACTGAACAAACCCGAATGACGCAGTGCCCAGAACTGTTCATGAACACAAGCGGTCATGGGAGCAATGTTAAGCCCATGTTACGAACTTAGACTTTCACGAAAAGACTGGGTTTAGCTCGGCTTAGTTAGATAGAGGAATTTAAATATTAAGTTTAGATCTGTACCAGACCTAATTATGAGATTCGCGCCAAAAATGTGTGACGTAGAAGGACTTTCTCCTTCCTCAAGACTTAGTCCGTCTTTCAAAAACTTAATTCCAGACCTAATTCCCTCTCACTTTAGGTCTGAGATTAAGTCCAAACTAAGAGTTTTGTTTTTTTGTTTTTCTTCAGTTTATAAGCAATATTTAAGTTTTAGTTTCATTTGTTTTAGTTTTAATTGTAAATTACGTAATGTTTTTAATAATTAATTAAGTATTGGGTCTAAAAAAAGGTTGAATTTTGAAAAAAATCAAAAGTACGATCTGGCTGTTTAATTAGGAACAGTCAGTTAATCCATTTTCTGTGGATGCTAATTTACATTTAAACATTCCCATAATTTTAGCATATCATTTTTATGAAACCGGAAGTTTAGGAAACAGTGGTCATCTAAAGTATTAAAATCGTAACTAGTTTTCTTAAATTTTACTGGTGGTTAATCTAAGCATCCAACCAATCACGCCAAATGTTGGTCTGGACTTAATATTTTAGCCTCTTAAGTTACNGGTGGTTAATCTAAGCATCCAACCAATCACGCCAAATGTTGGTCTGGACTTAATATTTTAGCCTCTTAAGTTAAGTTAACAAACTCAGACTCAAACCGAGAGTGTAAAAGTCGAGAAAAATTAGGTCGGTCCAGACCTAAACCTAATATTTAAATTCCTCCGACTTTACCAACTCCGACTTTTATCAACGGCTAAGCCAGGTTTCAAAGTCCGGTTTTAGCCCAAGCCTGGCTTTCTAGTCAGGATTTGAAGGTGAAAAACCTAAGCCTAGTGATTAATTCCTTACTTTCAGTTTAAAATTACAAAATTTTTGGCTGAAGTAAGGCAGCGGGTCTTGACGCCTACCGCCCAGCAAAAAATCCCATGCCTACCGCCCATGCCTACCGCCCAGCAAAAAAATCCCATGCCTGCCGCCTAGCAAAAAATCCCATGCCTGCACATCATAAGAACCTAACCTAAAAGTCGTAAAATAGCGGTTATCAAATGCTACATCCTGATGTTACATCCCAGTGTAACGAGTAGTTTGTTAATAAATAAAATATTACGTCAGTATATGAAAAATGAGTCAAAAAGTAGAGTATCCAGTGTATTTCTACACTGGACAATGGTTCACCTTATTTCACAGGAGAGTTTATATCTCATACTTATTGACCCTAGGTATTAGAGCCTCGCTTGTATACTGTGAGGTTACGAGTCTCCTCACATCTACACACCTGGACGAAACAGAACTCCCACAAGTATTTTGTTATCACGCGAAAGAAATGGCAGCGCGCAATCTCCGGCGCGATTCGCGCGCCTCCGATAGCAGGGAAATATGGTCTGAATACCTGAACGCGATATCCATTACAGGTATGCAATCACGCTCAACTAACTCAATCACGATTGTGCATGTTACCGATCCGTGTTTGCGTGAATACGTCTAGGTGAGATTTAGGCTGCGGTTGCCAAAGATTTATATAACTTAAGCAGGGATGTAGCATTGGGATTTTACACTAGGATGTAACGCGGTAGGCATGAATTTTTGCATAGGATTTTTTGCTGGGCGGTAGGCATGGGTGGTAGGCATAGGATTTTTTGCTGGGCGGTAGGCATGGGCGGTAGGCATGGGATTTTTTTGCTGGGCGGTAGGCGTCAAAACCTGCTGCCTTACTCCAACCAAAATTTTATGGCAAATCTGCTAATTTGGTCTAAAAATATTTTATAAGCAGAAATGTTACAAAAATGGATAATTCAGACTGGGAGGGCTACAGTGACATGGAAGAACACATTGAATTGATAAATATGACGCAAAAATCTGCAGATATGATTAAGATTTGCAGACATGAGGTGAATGACGTCTTACATAACTTGGTTGAATCACCCATACCGGGGCCAAGGTATAAAATTTCTAAGCTTTTTTCAAAAAAATTTTTTTTTGAAAAATCGTTTGAGGACATTCTGAAGCGATTCTAAAAAAAAAATTTTGAAAAAAAAATTTTATCAAAAATTTTCTAAGTACAAAATTTGAAAATTTTTTTTCTAAGTCCAAAGTGCTTCTTGATTAATCTCGTATTGCACATAATTTTTATTAAAACAAGATTCGTTTTGACTCATTTCACGCGAACGTGAATTATCCGCACGGATACCTATAAGTATCCGGTATTCGGCGAATAGTCTATTTGACAGTTTCAGGCGCCGGCTATCCGGTTGCCGAAGTTGACTTGATATTTGACCTGACTTTTGACCTGAAGAGATCACCACAGAGAAAATTGTTAAATGGAAAAGTTGTTTGGATTTTCATTCATAGCAACTTTAATAGATGAATTTTTTTGGTTATAGTGGAACCCAAAATCAAAATTTCGGACTTAGAAAAAATATTTTCAAATTTTGTACTTAGAAATATTCGAAAAAATAATTTTTTCAAAAAATTTCCAGAATCGCTTCAGAATGTCCTGAAACTGATTTCTATGCGAAAAACAAAAACGAATAAAAAATTTTTTGAAAATTTTTTAGAAATTTTATACCTTGCCCCCGGTATTCAACCCATAACTTGAACTTAAGACTGTTTCGCGCCATGCCACAACCAAAGGCAAAATTGATAAAGAATATTAACCAATTTTATAATTTTTTTATCCTAAACAAAAGTGTTTGTAGTCAGGTTTTACGTTTACCTAGTTGTTTCTAATAGAAACAGAATTTAAAAAATAATTAAAATCAGCAACTGCTCTTTCTGCACTGAACTCTTGAAGAGCTCAGTGCAAGAAATGCACTTGTTTATTTTGATTTTTCACAATTTCTGGTTTCCAGGTGAGATCATTAAAACATGGCTATAAGTTGGTGTACTGTGGCACCAGAAGTTTAATAATATAATTGTCTCTAACTTGTCCTTGAGAAGTATCCAACTGATTTCAACGAGCAATTCGGTTTTTTCAATATTTTTTATTTAAGTTCACGGTACTTAACACTTTTAAGTACAAAAATGAAATTTTCAAACAACAAAAATATTATCAGCTAAATGTCGTATTAGGTTAGCTGAAAATCAAATTACAGCTTGAGAATATGATAAACATTCATGCTTTTGGATTTTTGAAAATAATTTTGATGTAATTTCTATTTCAGTTTTAACATTCACAATTTAAACAATCTTACACTTTGGAACAGCATATTTTTTTAAAGTTCTGTTGTAAATAAACTTCACTGCAAAATTAACTCTTGCTAATCTTAAAATCAGATTAGAACATGGCGTTTAGTTGAGTCTGCATCAATATACATTTAAAAAAAGAAAATTTATAAATTTATAATTTTTACTCAAATAAAAAGGCGCAAAATAATCACTTAGAAACTTAGATAATAAAGTTTTGGAAAATACTTTGCAACAAAGCTCAAAACTTTTTCCTCTAATCATCGAAAAATTTTTGCAAATCACATACTTCGAATCTACGCAGAAACGTCAATATTACTTTTCAAAAAGAAACAAAAAAAACAATCATCGCGTTTCAAAATCAAACCCTTATTTGAAGGTAAATGCGAAAAGGTTTCAGCGCGATTTCGTATCATTGGACCGAAATTAGTGCTCCCCAAATGCTTCATCGTCCGAGAAGTCGGAGCCAGAAACTCCAAGATACAGCCCCATAACATCGGAGGAGGAAGAGCTGCCAGAACTGGCTCCAGCTCAACCCAGCAAGGTTGAACCGTCGAACCGCCCCAGCTTGTAGAGGGCCGCGGGAAGGCACTTCGGGCTCTGGTAACGCTCCGCTCCATCAGCTGTCGGCAAAGGATGGCTCTCTATGGACTACTTTGGAGCCCCCACTTTCCAAGCGCCGCCCAGCCAACATAATTACACAAGTTCCGGGATTTTTTGGGGCTGCACAAAATGTGGATCTCTCTCATGCAGGAGTCTTCAAACTCAAGATGGCTCCTGAGATGGTCGTGGTGGCTTACACCAATGCCTACGCCCACACCAATGTAGCTGCGATGAAGGCCAATAATCCTGGATATCCAGGTTTTGAAGAAGTCTCGACTATAGAAATTTACGCCTACATTGGGATTGTTTTATACCTCGGAGTCATTCGACATAAGCAAGTCAAAATTTTGTTATATTTTCATTCATGTACAATTTCTTTATTTTGGTTGATCATTTATTTTGTAGGTCTCATCCAATCAGAGAGATTTGGTCATCGAATCGAAAATATGCAGAGATTACTGTGATTTCTGCAATGCCCAGAAATTGTTTTACTTCTATCCAGAAGTATCTTCGATTCGATGACCGAATTCAACGGGATGGAAATCAAGTTGTAAAATCCAAGTTGAGCTACATTTCTGATGTTCTCGACCCATTTGTCGCCAATATCCAGTTTCTCTTCGCCGTATGAAGTTCTCACTGTTGACGAAATTCTCGACCGATATCGTGGGTCAACACGATTTCGAGTTTACATAAAGTCAAAACCGGGAAAGTAAGCTCACAAAAATCTCATATATTACGTTCAATTTACTTATGCATTTTTCTTTTGTTCTTTCAGGTACGGAATAAAAGTCTGGATGTTGGTCGACTCTAGGATTCACTACGTGCTAGTAGTGAGTGCTTGTATAGGCAGCCTGAAAATACCTGTGCCTGAGCCTGTGCCTGCAGGCGTGGGCCAGGTGGGCAGTCAATAATAGAGAAAGTAACAGACATGGGCCAGGCCAAGCAGACATATCCTTTTTTTCCACAGGCGCTTGTGGACGCCTGTGTAAAGTTTACACAATGTGTGATTCGATGCATTTTTCAGAACCAAATCTTTTCCATAATTTTATTTTGTCTCACCACTGCACTACAGTTGTAGTGGAAATAGTGATACTGTAGTGGAAAGTTGTAGTGGAAATACTGTAGGGGGTATGACACATATGAAGTCATATAGGCACAGGCACGGCCGGGCGTACTTTACTACAGGCCAGGCGGGCATGACACATGAAGTCATACAGGCACAGGCATAGGCGGGCGTACTTTCTCACAGACACAGGCCAGGCAGGCATGTCACATGAAGTCTTGCAGGCAGAGGCACAGGCGGGCATACTTTCTTACAGGCACAGGCAAGGCGGGCATTAGAAAACCTTGCAGGCGCTCACCTCCACTATGTGCTCCGCCTCAGCGTCTACGAGGGGGGAAAGGATCAAGTTGAGAGGGAACTGGGGAAGAAGGTTGTCCTGGCCTTGGTGTAGCCATACTTCAATACTGGGAGGGGTGTCACTACGGACAACTTCTTCACGTCCAAGACTTTGGCGTTGCAGCTCCTGGACAATAACCTCACTCTTCTGGGTACTCTCCGTAAGAAAAGAATGGAAGCCATACCGGAGCTCGTGAGTCACAAGAAGGAGCCACTCTCTTCGATGTTTGCCTTCCAAGGTGATTTAACTCAAGCGTCCTTCGTCCCGAGAAAGAACAAAACAGTCCTGATGCTTTCTTCTCAACACCATTCTGTGGACATTGATGAACTGACTCGGAAGCCGCAGATCATCCTCGATTAAAATGGCTCAAAGGGAGGTGTGGACACGGCGGATCAAATGGTGGGGAATTATAGTTGTCAAAGGGGAACAAGAAGATGGCTTATGAAGATTTTTCAGGCCATTTGTGACATAGCTGTGCTCAACGCCTACATCATTTGGTAAGAGCATTTCAGGAACCGAAATCCGACTAAGGTTGTACCAAACCGCAGAAATTTCTTGAGACTTCTGTCTGAAGAACTTATGCATCCTCTCATCGCTCTGCGAGCTGCCAAGCCCAGCTCAGCTTCACTTCCATCGCTAGTCAAGGTCGCCATGCAGCATATGGGTCACCCGGTACCGAAGCCTCCACCACCGACACAACAAACCGGAGGAAGGATTCGCTGTATGGTTTACGTTGGTAGTAAACGGAAACAGTCCAGAAACCAGTGCAGTGGGTGCAACAAATTCATCTGCTCTGATCATTGTAACTGGATTGCACATTGTCAAGAGTGCGAATTTGTTGAAGTGGTCCAAGGAGAGCAGCTTCAAAAATAAGAAAACATAGGTGATGTCATCGTACTGGAATGAGTGTTATTTTCTTGTTAGAATTTTTTGAATTGATTTCTTGTTCCAATTTATTTGTCTGAATTAATTTTTCACTTGTTTCAATAAAATATTTTGTTCCAATTATATTCCTCTTATTTTATATTTTGCTAAGTTAATTTTATTCATTTTTTTTTCAATATTCCACTTAATTTTTTTTTAATTAATTTTATTTATTTTCTTTTTGAATTAAGTTTTTCCAATTAACATTTCTTCATTTTTTTTAAATTCCAATTCACAGCAGTTCCCACCCGTCCTATTCCCGTGTGTCATCATCTCTTTCGCTCCCATCCCTCACGACCACTTGCTTTATGAATTGTACCTGAGCAGCCGATCTATGAATTGAGAATTATCTCATTTTTGTCTTGAATTGCTTTTTTTTTAAACTTTCATGCTGTTCCTATGTAAACAGTATGTACAATTTGCCTTCATCCCCCCCTCCCGCATCCCTCCTGCTCCCACTCCTCTAACCTTAGCCATCCTGCTTCCATCTCTCCCACTCTCATCCTTCTCGCCATCCCTCCTGCCCAAATGATATATGAATACGTAGCGGACCTATGAAATTGGAATTATCTTTCATTTTTGTCTTGAATTAATTTTTTTTTCAACTTGCATGCTGTTCTAATGTAAACAGTAACTACAATTTGTGTTCCTGGAATGGAATAGACAACAATGTTTTTTGGGTGACCGATGTCACCATGTATGGTGCCTCACAACTGAAATATTTAACATAGCGTCTTTTTCTGCCTGACTTTCTCCGGCTTACTACGTCTCTACTGTTCAATTTGATTTTGCCTCCCTAAACCCATCTAACGCAGAATCGAAAATTTTAGGAATACATGGAACATGGGCCCGGTGGGTTCAAATTTTGTATAGACAGTTTATCAAAAGAACACCTCAAGTGACAAAAATCACCAGGTTAGGTGTTTAGGAGTAACGAATTATTATTATTCAAGTATTGGAGCAACACAAACTGAATATCTTATAACTAGGTAGAACTGATCTCCCATGGAAACCAGCAATTCTGAAAACTCAAAATCAACAAGTGCATTTCTTGCACTGAGCTCTGTGAAAAGGGCCAGAGCAGAACCCAAAATAATTTTTTTTAAAGCCCGAGCTGAGCCCAAACTCAAACGCCGAGCTTTGGTTAAACTAGAAACAAGAACAAATTTAAATAAAGAGTAAACAAAATTTATTTTACATTCTTAAATTTTCTTACTGGCATTTCTCGAGTATGTCAACCAAAATTTACTAACGGTTTGATGTTCGAGTATTCGCTCCTGTCTTAGTTCAGACTTCTTCAACCTGACAAGGACTCAAGAAACCTTTAACAACATTCATTGGAAGTTTAGGTAACATACAATTTTATTTTACATAACAATTTTGGGTTGAATGTCTTACTTCTATTCTATCCCCAGCCCGGGTAGGCGGTAGGAGTAAAGAACCGCCCGCTGATTGTAACAGCCCAACGTCAGCCCATTGCACTAGTGTTAAGATTTTTTTATTAGGTTGATTTGTTAGGACTAAAAGAGGCAATGGCCTGATACATAGTGCTCATACATTGGGCTCATACAATCATCGAACGGTGCTTTACTTCAACCAGCAAGACGTTTCGGCTTTCTAGCTGCTGCTAAAAGTCGGGTATCTTGAGTGGTAATAGAATGATCGTCATTTTCGATCAAGTCACTTCACAGTGGTTCATGTCTTAGATATGTTTGGTTCATTACTTGGAGGACTGCCGCGTGTTTTCAATGTACTGAGCAACGTTGGATCCAACTGCCTTTACGCCGGCTCTCGCTTCAAACAACCTCTGTTTCTAGCTAATAGAAACATATCGTTGAGCGGCTTAAAATTCACTGATAAAAATAAATACCCTGGAGGAGGTGATCGTGGAAACGGAATAATTGACACTGATGGTTACAACTTGAATTTAGATAAGAAAAGTCAACAGAAGCTTGAAAAATTCAAGAAAATCATTGAGAAGAACAGTTATTATGAAAAATATAGAACAAAAATCGTAGAATCACAAAAGTAAGCGACATGTTTACTTTTCTTTTTTTTTTGCTAAGGTATATTAAAAATGAAAAATTTTAAGATCTTCTCCAAAATCTTTTTTGGGTTTAATCGAGCAACTTGTATCTGTTGGGAAGGAAGCTGCAGGATTTCAAAAAGTGAAGATGAATACATCTTCAAAAAACGTTAGTATTAAGTTTATGTAAATTAACTTATTTAACAAAGCAAGTCTTGTAATATTGATTTTTGTCCTGGTAGTCTCTCAATGAAGTAATGAAGCTTGAGATGTTACTCAAAGTAGAACGAGATGATATTGTCTTCGTAAGATTATTTTATCTGCATGGATGAATTTTACCTAAGATACCCTTAGAGCGTGCATCCTAATAGATACATATGTTTATGTATGTCGGTGAGTTTACTCGACTCCTCCCTTAGTTCATTAACATGGATGTGCATACCAATGCAACATCTCCGGATTCGTAACAATTTAGATTTTGAATGGGCAAGTCANTTGGCAATATATTATTACAGTAGAATTTGGCTATAGAATATAGCCCGACACATTATTTGAATGTTTATGGTAACAGCCACGTGAGGTGAGACGGGGTTGAGTTATCTGGTTTCGGAAATAGAGGTTTTCCTGTATAATGATGCATAAACTACAAATACAAAAAATTTCAATAACTTTGGTAAAAGTTCGATGGGAGCGTATGTTGGTTTGAAAATCGGTGATATACCGATGCACGTTCTAAGTCTTCAAAAGGTTAAATGAATTATTTTATTTAGAAAGTTTTTTCATAGATATGGCAAGAATATCATCACGGACTGAATATGATTGCAGCAACCATGAATTGCCAAATGTTTGACAGAATGTGTATGAGAGGGAATAGCTTCCGAATTGTAAGTCCATTCTGATTTATCAACCAATTTCATTATTGAATGGAATAGTAAGTACTTATTATTATTTTTATTTTTCAGTTTGTTCTACCACTTCCAAAACGAGAAGGCTATGAGATGTTCTTAGTAGAGTATTCGAGAGGTTCATTTTACTTCACTCCGATGATAAAATATCAATTACATAAAGAAAATGCACCTGTCTGCTTGTCTCTCATTCATTACACGGAACTTAGTAATGCCAAGGATCTCATTTTGATGCGCGGAGAGTGCGACAAAGATAGCATTGTAAGTAGAATTTGGATTTGACCAAATCCGACTCTAGTTCAAAACAAATTCGTAGCGACTATGTCATTTTTTATACACACGATGTATAAATGATAGAAATTTTTTTTCTCTACTTCTCAGATTCTTGTTAGTATAGTTGTTACTCCTAAACACACTCACAATTGCTTGCTTACCCTGATCGTTTGATATTTAAAAAACAACCTTTTTGAGACGCAAAGCAAATGAATCTTGGTCTGATAAGGCTAGGTCATCAATATCTTTGACAATATAACTAAAGTTAATTGCCTGTCTTTAATTCTAGTCATTGGTGGAGGCACAGTTTCTGACTGTTCAGTTAAATCTTTACTATGGTGAAGGAGACGAGCAACGACTCAATATCTTAAAAGTATTCAACGATGACCCATCCGCTTTTCAACATATGTTGGTGATCGAGGAATTGAAGCGAATGCAAACGGATTATCCACATCTTTTTCCAGAACTACAATGAGACAAGAATTAATCTAGTCAGTCAGCAAGTCAGTCGAATCATCTTACTAGTTCGTACTATACACCCAAAATTAATGAGTTCAATCTAATCTTCTTAATAACTAGGTTGATTAATTCATGTCACCAAAATTTTTTCACAAAAACTTTTCTGCAACCAAGTATAAAACAGAATCCCATAAGAAATTAGTCCTCTCTCGTTTTTTTTAACTTCCTGGATTAAAGTAGATCCTTTGACAAAAAAAAAATAAGTTTAGACTTCTCGATGCTGCTTTTCATTAAGTCTCTGTACCTTACTTTGGAGCCTTAAGTTTTACATAAGTTTACACAATGAGTCTCTTATTGATTCTTATTGAACGTGGGCCAAAATTTTTTGACAATATTGTTTTATTTAACTAAAGTATAAAATACTGAATCAACAGTGGTTTTAAATTATACAGGTTTATAGCATATAAAACTATATAATGTTCATATCATCATCGTACTCCAACGCAGAGTCGATATCACATTTCGATTAACATTTTCTGACTCGTTTATCATGTATTTAGAAATATAGCCATTCTTAAACAAACCTAGAGATTAATTCATCAATTAATTAGTTGTAATTGCATATAGCCCTTATCTCATCAACTTTATAATTAAGTTATTTAGAAGAAATAATTATGGATATAATATTAAAATATTTAAGTACAAAAGTCATTGCTAATCGCTTACATTTCTATTTTGTATTGTATTCCAAGTTGGATAGTCATGCACCGAAGCAACCACATGATTCAACCACCATATTTGGCAAATTCTTCTGGATCTGAATGTTACTGTTATTCAACGAGTACAGGATTGTAACTGGTAAGAGAAAAAAATTTAAAAAAATATTAATTTTAGAGTATCAATTAATATGCTTTTTGTATTAAGTTTATACCATTTAATTTATTCTTAGAACTTACTTCCCTCCAATTTCATAGGTGAACAACATGGCAGCAGGAGCTTAGCCACAGTTTCATTTCCACTTGCAACCTCTCTAGTGTACGCCTAAATTCAAACAGTAAGTATTGGAAAAATTTGGAAACAATGTCAGACATAATTTAATCAACTGAATTACCATGATATATAAATTATTTCAAATTATGACTTTTTTTTTTAATTTTTCTGTTAGGCAGAAGAAAATTTTTGATCGAAATTAATTAAATCTTAAAAACAAATCTAAAAGACGATCCATAGAAACCTACAAATGAACATGGTCCAAGGAATGATTATCATTGGTTAATGTCCTGTTGCAGTTAGAATCGAAATTTTGGCTAATCACTGATGCTCAGACGCTAAATAACAATTATTACAAAGTCGTGATTGTTTGATCATGGAAACTATTGGGGTGAATGAACTCTACCTGCATAGCAGAAGTGTGATGATGTCTCGAACTCCTACTGTCGCAGCTTCCTTTACAATAGAACGCATCAAATTCTTTGGGTTGTATAATCCAATTCCATCCGATTTGGCTAAAAGAAACTCTAAACGATTCTCGACAACACTCCGACGGTCCATTTTGACAATTGATGTTACGCCGTCTTCTATTTTTCTGAAAGTAATTGTTACACCCCGTTATTTATTTATTACTATATACTAACTTAGGAAATGTTGATTGTAATCAGGGTTCGAAAAATTCCGTATTTTTTTGAAAAATTCGGAATTANTATACTAACTTAGGAAATGTTGATTGTAATCAGGGTTCGAAAAATTCCGTATTTTTTTGAAAAATTCGGAATTGTTTGAATTATTCACGAATAATTCGAATAAGTCTACATACGGAGTTAAAACAAGGTATCTTGATTTCTATATTTTTATATAACTCGGATGAGAAAATATCGACTCAGCCTTTTGCAGTAATTAACCATTTTTTTAAACTACATTCTAAATCTATTTGAAATTTTTGAAAACTCCATAAATTTTAAAAGTTTATTGTCAGTTTTATTGGAAAACATACGATAAAATTGTAATAATAGTTGTAAGGATAATAGGCTTTTGTTGTACACATTAAGACTACTTTAAATATAAAATAGGAAAAGGCCATCCAAGTAAGGAAGTTAAAGCAAATTTTTTTTTTTTNCATTAAGACTACTTTAAATATAAAATAGGAAAAGGCCATCCAAGTAAGGAAGTTAAAGCAAATTTTTTTTTTTTCAATTGTTTGTAATTTGCCGAAAAAATTATAAAATTCATTGAATTTTTCATTCTCTGAATTANATTAAGACTACTTTAAATATAAAATAGGAAAAGGCCATCCAAGTAAGGAAGTTAAAGCAAATTTTTTTTTTTTTCAATTGTTTGTAATTTGCCGAAAAAATTATAAAATTCATTGAATTTTTCATTCTCTGAATTANTTTTTTTTTTTTCAATTGTTTGTAATTTGCCGAAAAAATTATAAAATTCATTGAATTTTTCATTCTCTGAATTATACAATGAATTATTCAATGAATTATTCCAATTATTCATCTAGGAATTTTTCTTTTGGCGAACCCTGATTGTAATGAGAAATATTATTAGAATCTACCTGAACAGCTTCAGCCATTTTGATAACTAAAAATGGCCGATTTGGTACATTGCCATTATAAATTGGAGACATGGAACCATACCAATATATATTAGTACAATTTCTACATCCAATTTGAAGAGTAAGAGCTTTTTCTATTCGAAAACGAATCGTTCTGTTGATCCAAGCTCCTACAGTTACTGAAACTTTTATTGCATCCCAACCAACTATGAAAATAATCAATCATACCGTTTTATTTTGTTTGTTTTTTACGAATTTAGCATTTATTTTAAATTACCTGAATTATTAACTATTTGTATAGGATCCAATCTTGTTGATATGGACCCATTATGTGAATCATTCCCAGAAATTTCGTCAATTGTGAAAACGCGATCTCTGAATTCCAAATCTGCTTCAAATTTGTACACCCATAGTTCTGCACTACTCACCTGTATTGTTTAAAAAAAAAATTTCCATTTTTTTTTTATATAAAATGAATTAATTAATATGATTTTTGATAATTTACTTACCCGGACTTCAACTTTCTCTCGGAGAACTTCACTTGGAAGTTTAAACGTTAAACAAGTCGATGGGGTAGCTCTCCGTGTTGGACATATTGAATTGACTACCACTGTAAATAATAATTAGGAATTAATGTCTATCGCCTATAATTAATTTATCTATTGTTTTTGGTTTGAGTATTAAATTGAAAATTTGGATGATTATATTAGATTTTTGTCAAAATTTCTATAACTAACACCTAAATTCATTGATTTTAATAATAACTTATTGATCATGAACTTTAGGATATTTTTGACGATATAATTTCAATTTTGGTTCCTGATGATAACAATAAGCTTCAATAATAATTGAAGGGTCCAGTGCAGATAGACCACTTGTGGATTTTAAATTTTCAAAAAACTCCGTTTCCATGAAGAACAACTAATAAGTAAAAATAAAATCTGACTACGAAATATTTACTGAAATCGGAGAATTTGTGGTGTAATTCCCCCTCTATCGTTTATTAAGGTAAGGTAGGTGATATGTCAACCGTTCGCAAAATTAATCTAGATTTATTTAAAAAAAAAAAATTTTTTTTTTTAATTCACTATTAATTTAATCTAAAATATACGGCTAGCATGCACGCAGGCCCCGTTGAGCTCGGGCTTCATAATTTACGTCAATTATGCAATTGTTAGTCACTACTGCGTTGCAACAAGAGCATCAACGTAAGATCGATCATGTGTATCACGGATAAATATTTCGATGTTGGCTGAATAAGTTTTGCGATATATTGGAAACCATAATCAGTGGTGGGTCAAAATTAATTGTTTTGTATAAGGATCAAAAAATTTTGCAGAATTTTACTTGACCGAAAAAGATTTTTAATCTATTCTAAATTTACCATCGATTGGCGTACAACTTGCCGGAATTCGCGAGAAGGGGCATATTCTAGAAACCAGCTATTGAAATTTGAATAGGAATGGAAATTACAAAATTGACTAAAACTTAACTTTAATACTGTCTTTGGCTGTGGTATGGTATGATACAGTGTAAGTACAAATTCAGAAAGAGGTCATTCACCTCAATTAAGTACAATCCAAACAAATAATCTCAAAATTAGCTCAATTCTTTAAAATAATTAAACCGATCACTTTAAAATAATTCAATTTCTAAAATTCCTCTTGTTTAACGAATAATTAATGCTTTGGGAAGTAAAGTATTTGAAGTTTGAAACTAGTTTCCTCAAATTCGATTTAAAAAAAAATAAAGTAAACGCAGAACAAATATTGCTTTTTTATAAGTTCTTGAACCTTAAGCTTGTGTGCCTAGTTCAATCAAATAGATTGCTGTCATTTACCAAGTTTACTTTAAAAAATTTACCGTGTTGTGAACTTTTCAGCATTCTCAAGCTCACACAAAATATTGGCAGTGCGCTGATCTGAATTAAAAAATTTTTTGGAATAAAACCAAATTTACAACCAAGTTTAACTGTCCTAGATAAAATCATAAAAAATTTTAAAGCTTAAAATCAACAAGTGCTCTTTCTTCACTTGACTCTATCTATAACTAAAAACAAGTTAATGAAAATACAGAATAATAAATAATAAATGATGAAATTGTTATACTTATGTTTCATTTTGCTAACTAATAAATCATTTGCAAATAATGACATTTGGCTACTTTGTCATTGCTGACAAAAAAAAATAAAATAAAATTTCTTTATAAAAATTCAGATTAATGTAATAAAATTTAGAATAAAGTGAATAGTAAGTCAAGTAAAGTCCTTAAATTCAATGCACTTGGATAATTAAGAGGTAATTAGTTTAATAAAAAGATAACCTTTGACTCCCTCCACAGTGCAAGTCAAATGGCAAATTTGACTTTGACCTCACAATACACAACTACTTATGACTTTATGTTGTATATGTCAAAATTTTCACAGACATGAACATCATCGCAACGGCATAATCCTTATTATTAGAACTTTTTTATTATTCTAATAAAAATCATATTTATTCCCTCAAATAAGCATATTTTGTGATAATCATATAATGTCATAATAATTTTTAAATTATTAAATACAGGGTAATTGCTCTTATTTCCCACCCTAGAAAGCATGCTTTCACATGACCTCATTTTTACATGTAACGATGTAGCTTTACTTAAAAAATTTAGACTCTGCTACGACATATATTAGCAAAAAAAATAAAAGTGCATAATTATAATCTAGTTAATGAAATTGCTCACTTTACAACACAGTTCATCATCCTTACTGCTCTTCATAAAGTAGAAAAATCAATTGAAAATAATTAAATTGGTTTGAATACCAACAAAAATTTATATTAAAAAAAAAATTATTAATTTATGTTTTTGCAAACGAAAAAAAAAAAAAAATGGGAGGAGCTAAAGTGAAAGTGGAGAAAGTGTGCAAGAATAATGATAAATCATCCTGTATATAAAAGAATTATGTACATAATGGTAAAAATTAATTAATAACTAATGATAATTTTTCTTAATAAAATTTTCACAGCTTCTGTATCATTTCATTCTGGGTGAAAGTGTAGGATTTTAAAATTAATGACTTAAATTACCTAATTCCTCGATTACTACTACTAAACAGATTTAGTTAACGTTTTTGAATAGAATTTCAGCAATACTTTTATAATTTTTATAATTTTTATAATTTTTATAATTTTTATAATTTTTATAATTTTTATAATTTTTATAATTNATGTAGGATTTTAAAATTAATGACTTAAATTACCTAATTCCTCGATTACTACTACTAAACAGATTTAGTTAAAGTTTTTGAATAGAATTTCAGCAATAATTTTTATAATTTTTATAATTTTTATAATTTTTATAATTTTTATAATTTTTATAATTTTTATAATTTTTATAAATTTTATAATTTATATAAATTTTATAATTTATATACAGTACTAACGAAACTTTACCGTCAGTTCTTCCAGTGTTTCGTTTTACGCGCGTTTTTTAAGTACCCTCCGCGTTTTACGCAAAAAAACGCGTAAAACGCGGTTTTTCGCGTAAAACAGAAAATCAGCGTAAAATGTAATAACCGGCGCCAAAATTCAAATTTGAAACAACTACATTCTTTTTTTTT
>NIPM01000280.1:204625-244720 GCA_002738285.1 Holacanthella duospinosa
ATTTTTATAATTTTTATAATTTTTATAATTTTTATAATTTTTATAATTTTTATAATTTTTATAATTTTTATAATTTTTATAATTTTTATAAATTTTATAATTTATATACAGTACTAACGAAACTTTACCGTCAGTTCTTACCAACCAATTATTTATTAGTGCACATATTAAAAAAAAATTTATAAGAAAAAAAGGTATTTAGCGTTAGGGTTATTATTAGTATTTATTTATTTATTTATTTATTTATTTATTATTATCATTAAAATCAGCTAAATTTGTGTAAAATTAATTGCCAACGCCGACTATTGTTTAGTAGTGTAAAAATTGATATCAGCAAAATATTTCCTGGACAAACGTCATCAAGAATTAAGAAGGAAGTCAAGTGAATGATTGTTTAGATATTCAAGTTAATTGACTTGTGTAATATTATAACAATTGCCTCATGCCAACAATCAATTCCTTACGTATTCTTAACCCTTCGGCTCTCTACACAACAAAACCAAGAATTATTGAAAATTGTTATTTCATCAAAAAAAAAAAAAAAATTTAACAATATTTGAACTAATTGAAATTAAATAATTTCCTACTAACTCTTAAATAATTAATCTACAAAGTTCTTCTAGTTGCCAAAATTTGATCCATCAGCATTAATTAATTGAATATTAATGATTACGTAGCAATAATTAAATACAAACTTGTTAATTATTAAAAAAACAAACAATAATGGTGAATTTGGTTCACCCCCAGGGTGGATGAACGGGGGGAGGGATATCATCAAAAATAATATTAACAGTTATTGAGAAAGTTATGATCAAATTCCAAAATCCATTGCCAAATTAATAACAACAATTACGTCAAAGGTGTTAATTTCAATGAAAGATTTTATAAAACGTTTAAAACTTTTTTTTATTTTTAATGTCATTTGAGTCCAGATGAAAATTAAATTTGATCTTTATTAGCTATTATAATAACTTTTTGAAAAGGGATTATTTTTCTAGTACAGAGTTATATAATAACAATTGATGTTCTCAATGTCAAGGTTGGAGTTTATAAATAGTAGAACCTTCAATGTAAGTTGATTAATAATTGACTACATATTATTAATTAAGAAAAAAAAAAAAAATTTAAGAAATTTTTGAAATTTTTGAAATTTTAAAAATTTTTGAAACTTACCTTCTTCAGCAAAAACAATGACTTGTTCAGTCTTCCCATAATAGTCCTCCATATCATTTGAATGACTTACTCGAGCATTGTGATTGGTTGAATGGATCAAAGGATCTGGAAGAATTTCCATTCCAAAAGTATTTGGTGGTTCTTTAAGTCTCAATTTTTTCAAAATTTTTTCTTTAATTAATTCTAGTCTTAAATTTCTCATATTTTCAGAATTTCTTTTTGATTCTAAGACTCCACGTTGACATCCTGGACAGGGTAAAGTATTTGGTCGTTCTTTAACAATACTATTTCGATGTATTTCTATTTCCGGTTTTTGTTGAATTAATTCTATACCTTGACCTTGAGTTCGATATGATGTCTCAGAAGATTCTGAACTTATGATTAGTTCTGAAATATCTGGATCTTCTTCTCTAAGATTACTAATCGAATCAACATTTCTCATTCGTTGTCGATGATGATGTGAATTATGTGATATTGTTTTAGAAAATAATTTTTGATCATAGGTATGATGATTAATTTGATAATTTCTTATTTCAGCACTTCCACTCGATCTAATGGTTCCCAAAATAAGAAAAATGGAATTTAGATTTAAAATAATTGGAAATAAGAGAGACATTTTTTTTTGTTTACTAAAAATTTTTGAAGTTCGAAATAAAAAAAATACTACGGAGAGGGCACAGTGGTCACAGTGGAGAACTACTAAAGTGTCGCTCTTCTCTACACGAGTAAATTCGAAAAGATAATGAACGATGAAGAGAAAATTCTATGTGGTAGAAAAAATTAATTTTTTTTTTTTTTTTTTTTTTTTTGTTTTAAAAGAGAAGCAAATTAGTTCGTTGGGGTTGCTTAAATTTGCGAAATATTTTTTTTTGCATAAGATGAATTGGCGAGGGAGTGACACTGAATGAGCGTCGTTATAATATTTAGTATTTTCTTCACTGGGATAAATCTTAATGAAAGATTAATCACTCTATGTTCAATTGATGCTTAGTCAAATAGCATGGAGTTGAAAGACATTAAATGTTTTCGAGCCACATAATTATAATCTATCAAACATTCAAAATTTACCTGATTTCTTCAAATTTTTTTTAGTCTCAATCAAGTTATACCTTACCTACATTCTCTATCTAAAGAATTTCTATTTAAAAAATTCTAATTTTTGAACAAAATGAATAAAATGAATTTAGTGAAATAATTTTACTTTAAATAAATATATATACAATATAGAATTAATTATGCTCAAATTAGTATGCATTTCTTCTACAGTCGGACACTATTTTTTAAAACACAGAGAAGTTACTTTTGGACCCCATACCCTTTCCTGGAAACAACAGATGTCATAATTTTCGGTCAAATCAACATCGTCAACTAAAAAAAAATTTTTTTTTAAGAGAAAGTGTTTACAGTTTACATACAAAGCATATTTTAAAAGTGGAATGCAACTTGCTAAAAATGAAACATCCACGATCACTAGAATAGAAGTTATGATTTTTTTTTAATTGAAATTTTTAGATGGTCTTTTTAGATTTGTTGAACTTGAAATTTTTAGATGAAGATAATGTAACGTTTCAAAAAATCATCCAAAAATTTCTATTTTCAAATAATTGTTACTTTCGTTTTAGTGATTCTAGAGACTTGATTTTTTTTCTAACTTCCTATCCTACTTTTGAATGATTTTTATGAATTTGTCAACATTTTCGATGGAAACAAAAATTTTATTTAGGAAATAGATTTGATAAATTTATATGACACCTATTTCCGCAGGAAATAGGGTCAACATTGCATAAGTTTCCCTATGCCTAATTAAATGTTGGACTATACAGAGAGAAAGATTAAGTCGGAGACAGTACCCCCATGTTTAGCCGCCGGGTCTCTCATCAGCGTTGAACGGTACCTTTAGTTCAAAAATCGAAATCGTACCGAACAAGATTCGGTTAAATTTTTTCGAAATGTTCAACGAACATCAAACGCCCATGTGTGGTTCTCTGACTTTCTTCAACAAAAAACCAAACGGTGTTAGGGTAAGTGCGAGGTCAAGATAGAGACGAAGGGATAAAAAAATGATAATTATAACGATCTTATCTTTTGATCCCTTCGTGTTTATTGAGTCCTCTCCCTGTCTCTTCTTTTAGATTATCTACATTAAACCAAAAGGTGTTAACAAAGGGATGAAGTGTATGATAATTATAACTATCTTACCTTTGGTCTCTTTGTCTTTGTCATCACCTTTAAGCTGCTTCTTGACCCTACAACTTTAATTGTTTAAAATTGAAAAGTTTTAACTCAAAATTTAATATTATTTATAAAAACAAATTTGATAATTAATTGTAGTTTAGTTGGCAGTCTTCTTTCCTCTATTTTCGAAAACGCGTCCATCTTTTTTGGCTGTCTCAAATAGTTTTGAGTGAAAGCAATTTTCTCCAGTTATCTTTTTTTCCGAACACCCTGTATAATTTATGATATTATGAAATACACAGTGGACCTTGCCTATTATGACAACATATGTAATGTGACCACTGTTATTATGAACCTGAACCGCCTGACCCTCCTAGAGATAGGCAAATTAATGTTGAAATCCTCGGTCATAATGAACTCGGTTAAAATGAACACTCGGGTGTAATGAACCATATCTTCCGATCTACCCCTTCATTTCACCATTGTGAGAGATGAACCAGACCCTAATTTGTTGAAATAGTCCTGCAAATATAATAAAATGCGTTGTTAATGAATGAAAAATTGAAGTTTTGAATCACTGCACCAACGTTTTCCTATTATTCAGTGACATATTGAACAAAATAAGACAATTGTCAAATTTTAATTATCTATTATTTTTCATCCACTATTACAGCATCTCTAAATCGAAACTAAATACTAGCATTGCAGACTTTTGAAGTCATTCAACAGTTTTATTTATGCTTTTTTCCTGTTCAACTAAAATCTTGATTTATTTAGATTGTGAGATAACAGACTAGAAAAAGAAAATAATTGAACTAAGAAAACTCAAAAACTTGTTATGAATATAACTTTAATTTTATATTTGTTCATTATTCGGCTATAATAAAGATCGGGTGTTATGAACCGAATTTCCTGGTCCCTAAAATCTTGTAATAGCCGAGGTCCACTGTATTATGAAATAAAAGTGTAAAATACTTTCTCCATTGCTTAAATTCTCTGTGTTCATTTTTTTTAATCCATTGTTTCATTTTAATCAATTCAATTTTAGGCGCTTTGGTGATTCAGTTTTATCAATAAGAATTTTTTCATTGTTATGAATCAATTCAATATTGTTGGGTAATAGCCAAATGAATTGACACCTTTGAATAATAGCCTGAGGNACTTTCTCCATTGCTTAAATTCTCTGTATTCATTTTTTTTAATCCATTGTTTCATTTTAATCAATTCAATTTTAGGCGCTTTGGTGATTCAGTTTTATCAATAAGAATTTCTTCATTGTTATGAATCAATTCAATATTGTTGGGTAATAGCCAAATGAATTGACACCTTTGAATAATAGCCTGAGGATCATGTTACAATAATTCATGTTGTTACCAATTCATGAATCATATTACAATCTTTGTTTTTCTTATTTATTACTTACTATTCATTATTATTCGTCACTTTTATAATCGAATTATAATAACTTTAAATAAAATATAACATTTTAGTACTATACATATACTAAGTTTCCTACAACTCATGCATAATCAACTCCCGAATGGCAATACAGTCTATGGAAAGTTTTATAAGAAGATTCTCATGTGGAAAAAATTTTTTTTTTTTTAGGAAAGTTCAACGAATTTCATCAAATCTTTGAATTTTGAATCATATCAATTAAAATCCAGACAATTATAGAGTGATTCAGTGTATTGGGAACTCCGTCAATTTGAGAGTGATATGACCCTTAACCTCAAAAAAAACGAAACAATACTGTTATGAGGATCATTTTGTTATTTTCCCACGACTTACCAGACAAATCCATATGCTAGTTAGCCATGAAACGCGATGCATCAACCTTTGAATGTAGTAAGTGACGTAGCTCCATTATAATCCAGATTCATCTGAATTTGGTTTATGAATATCATAAATCAATTAAGATTCATCATCTTCACTTGATTTATTAATATCATAAATCAAGTATTATTCACATACAGGGCTAAAAAATTTGTTTGTTTCACTTTTCTCATCAATTTCTTTCCAAAATTAGCCAAGTGAAGTCAATACACATGGGATTATAGAATTTGAAAATTGTGAAGCTAGCAGACTAAATTTCTTTCCTACTCCTCTCTTAATACTATTTTATTAAATCACATTTGAGATTTAGTATTCAGTGCTCGACAAAATGAAAATAATACCTTAAAACTCCTAATTTATAGTTTATTCTTTCCATCACCTTTCCCCTTTCGCCTTCGCCTCACATTTGCTTAAAATATTGATGAAAATCCCGCATCACCATTTAAACTTCACCAGAGGTTATTCACCTTCTCTCCTTTTCATTTTTGTATGGCGAACTAATGACTAAAGGTGATGTCAAAATTAATTTTTTGAAAAATTATCTTACTAAATCCATTAAACTTTTCTTCAGAAAAGTATTGTTAATATTTCTTAACCATTGTTATTTTTTAATTATAAATGAAATTCAAATCCAATTTTTCCTACTATTTTGGGTATGGTTTCGGGAAATTTAAAAATTAACAAGTCGGTTTCTTCTTTCCTGTCGATAAAAGTTGATGAGTCAATTTTGAGTATTCACCAAAAAGTTGAGGTGAAGGTGATGATGAGAAATAAAAATTCCTTAAGGAAATAAATAAATAAAGGGGAAATGTGATGACCGAGAGAAGTGAAGATGAGGCGAAATATTACACCTGAAATTCAGAAAGTTGTGGTGAAAATCATAATTTTCTCCAAAAAGTGAGNAAATTCAGAAAGTTGTGGTGAAAATCATAATTTTCTCCAAAAAGTGAGGTGAAGAAGAAGTATAAATTAGGAGTAACTTTTCAAATTCCAGCAAGTGAAAATTAACTGTTAACACTAATAAATCTCCTAACTATCGAAACTCATCTTCAGTTATTTCTGATATATAGAGGGATAGCGGCGGAAATTTTTTTTTTTTTGAAAAAAAAAAAAAAATAACAACGAAAAATTCGATTTTCGGCGAGTCTGATTCCAAAAATATAGTCGAATTATGAAAGTTATGTGTTGAATTTGTGAAAAATTTTAATTGCGAGAGAAAGAGATTTTTATCAAATTTGTGTTGCGGATTGTGAACGCTGATTTCCTGCAACTTCTCTACATCTTCGGTGTGAAAAGCATGGATGTCGGCTCCATCGACTTTAAAAAGTTACGAGTTGCCGAAATTGAGGAGTATTTACGAACGAACTCTAAAATTTGTCGATATGAGACTAGGACATTAAAAAACGGGTACAGGCAGTTCAACTTGCACCTGTTGTATTGTCCTAAATTAATGCAAACTGACATCCTAGATTCAATTTGAATTAGACAGACCAATAGTAATTGTCAGTAGCATTACTATTGATGTGGACAATATAAACTCCTCTTGTCCGATTCTCTTGAGTTCGAAAAACAAAGTTTTTTCATGGAAATTCTACCAAAATTGAATTTTTGACACAACGCTGTGTCCAAAATTTCCAACTTAAATTTACTTATATAGTACATATTATTGTAAATTCTAAATTCAGAGAATCTTACTCAGGTTATCGAGAAGTTGACTGGATGAGTAGGTTATGAAACATTTGTCAACAACGGAGGTAACATAACCATAGTTTACTTTTTCTGAATTTATGGAAGCGAGTTTTTGAGGAATTTATCAAAGATTTAAATCATAATTCAATATCTGACGATTTTATGTCTTTCGTCATAATNTCGATATGAGACTAGGACATTAAAAAACGGGTACAGGCAGTTCAACTTGCACCTGTTGTATTGTCCTAAATTATTGCAAACTGACATCCTAGATTCAATTTGAATTAGACAGACCAATAGTAATTGTCAGTAGCATTACTATTGATGTGGACAATAATATAACTCCTCTTGTCCGATTCTCTTGAGTTCGAAAAACGAAGTTTTTTCATGGAAATTCTACCAAAATTGAATTTTTGACATAACGCTGTGTCCAAAATTTCCAACTTAAATTTACTTATATAGTACATAGTATTGTAAATTCTAAATTCAGAGAACCTTACTCAGGTATCGAGAAGTTGACTGGATGAGTAGGTTATGAAACATTTGTCAACAACGGAGGTAACATAACCATAGTTTACTTTTTCTGAATTTATGGAAACGAGTTTTTGAGGAATTTATCAAAGATTTAAATCATAATTCAATATCTGACGATTTTATGTCTTTCGTCATAATAATTTTAACAAAAAATAATAAGTTAGTGACTTGAATATTAAAAATAAAAATGGAAAGATTACATAAAGTTAAGAGCACGGTTTGTCAGCTATCGTCAAATGTCATTCTACCACCTCCATGTTTCTTCATATATCGTCGGTACGACTTGTAGCGAGCACTCTCAGCATTCTTCCGCTTTGTTTCTTCTTCTACAGCTGCCTTCCACTCCTTTTAAGAAACAGAATTTTAGACTCATATTGTAGAATAAATTTTAAATGGGTTAGCAATTAAGTCTTTGTAATCGCCAACTTAGCGCTCATTCAACTATAAGTTGGTAAACGAAGAATTCTATTTTCAACGATCTTTCGATAAGAATTCTCTCAGAAAATTTAATTTAATCGTTCCTGATAGAATGAATTTTAATTTCCTTGGAGAATTCTGATTGAAAAGTTAAGCGTATCTAGGTTTTCAAGGGTCTTTTGAACTCTGGGAAATGAATTTTTGATAACTATATTTTCTACCATAAAAAATGAATGTAAAATAAATAGATAAGTCTTAGTTATCCCTTATTCGGAAACGTACTTTCACCAAATAAAGTACATTTCAACAATTTCTAAAATACTTACTCCATAGTTATTAGGTATCCAGAGTTCGAGTTCTAAAAATTCCTCTTTATCCTCGTTTGGTATCGCCTATTTCAAATTAAGCAGGTATCAATTGAATAGCCTTTGAAGTATTAAAAAAAAATTCAAAATGAGTACTTCAAATTTGTTTTCGCTGAGACCCATTAATTTCCTTATAAGGTACAGTTTTTCGTCGGTTCCATATTCTTCTTTCTTAATTTTGAATTTGTATATCCATGAGATATACCAACGAAGGTATCCATGAATAGTTCCGGGCAGAAACAATATTTGAAAGAAGACGACATCTGTTACTTTCGGTTTGGCATAACCACCTTTAATTTCCATTTTGCTTTCCAGGATCTTGAGATAAAGATTATGGTGTAATATTTCACTACTAAGGTCTTTTCCATCTAGTTTCTTACCATTCGGATTATTCGCTCTTCTTCAGCTCGAATTTCTTCCTTATTCCTTTTTTTCATCTTTTTCATATTATCTAGCATACCTTCCTGTTCAGCTGCTTCTAAAGCCATTTTACGATACTTTGGCTGAAGCACAAGATAATTTATACCAGATCTCCATCTAAATTGAATTATATGACTAATAATTATGAAATAGTAGAATTATTAATAAATAGGAAGGTTGGATAGATTCCTTAATTCCTAACCTAAACGATGCGGCATAGTACTGAAAAATAGATACAAGTGTTATTGACACAGCTACGACAATTCTCACATCCACTTTTGGACTCATTTTTCTTTTGTAGTAATGGTAGTAATTTCGATAATATTCTTCTGGATGATCCAACATGTAATCATAGTCCGAACGAGTTTCTTCATCTTTGAGTACTTCATACCTATCATAAAAAATATGCATTCATCTTATTATATCTTTTATTCTGAACTAGATCAACAAAATATCTTTCAACTTTTGAAATAATTCCGTAGAAATAACTCATAAAAACTTACGCCGTAGCAATTGATTTAAACATTTCTTCGGCTTTCATTTTATCCGCTTGTTTATGTTTATCTGGATGGTAAATTCGAGCCATCCCACGATAAGCTTTAGCAATTTCTGACTTTGTGGATTCTCTTGTAACTTTCAGAACTAAAAAAAAATTAACAAATTTTTGTTTGTTGTAGATTAGTTACACAGAAAAGGTCAAAGTAAGGCAACGTCCACTGATTGTAATCAGCCCATTGTATCCTTTAACAAAACAACCTAACCTTAAGAGCTTGACAAAAATCCTAAACACTACAGTGCTTTTGAATAAGAAGATGAAATAAATGGTTGTGTAAAAAATCAAAAATTGATTCTATGTCAGATAATTTCACACATTTTGAACTGCTAAAGTTACTGACAATTATTACTAGAAAAGTTTAGTTAACATTCCTTAGGTAAAAATTTGTCACACGAATTTAATTTGTGAGAGTTTTTAAAACCCGANGGATGGTAAATTCGAGCCATCCCACGATAAGCTTTAGCAATTTCTGACTTTGTGGATTCTCTTGTAACTTTCAAAACTAAAAAAAAAATTAACAAATTTTTATTTGTTGTAGATTAGTTACACAGAAAAGGTCAAAGTAAGGCAACGTCCACTGATTGTAATCAGCCCATTGTATCCTTTAACAAAACAACCTAACCGTAAGAGCTTGACAAAAATCCTAAACACTACAGTGCTTTTGAATAAGAAGATGAAATAAATGGTTGTGTAAAAAATCAAAAATTGATTGTATGTCAGATAATTTCACACATTTTGAACTGCTAAAGTTACTGACAATTATTACTGGAAAAGTTTAGTTAACATTCCTTAGGTAAAAATTTGTCACACGAATTTAATTTGTGAGAGTTTTTAAAACCCGATTTTCACCTTCTTATAAGAACACCCTGTAGTTTCGATTAATAAAATCAGTGGACGGTGCTTTACTCCTACTCACAGAAAAGTATGAATATTATGCATCCTTAATCCTTACCATCATAGCAATTATGTTCTCCGCAGTACAGATCTTGGGAGGTTGCAAAGGAATTTCCAGGAAGATATACCAGCACGGAGAACAGTACGAATGGAATTAGTTTTGACTCCATATTGCTTAATCTAACGGTAATTTATTCTTTTAGAATTTGAAAATAAAACAATGGAAAACCTTAACGTCCGGTTAGCGAGCGGTAGGTAATTGACTAAGTTCTGAAAGCCTTGAATATATTTGACACGCGGCAAGCTACGTAAGCGGAAATTTAGTAGTTTTGTTACTTCACTTGTCTGCTAATCACCTCAATGCTCGATCTCCGTCAAATTGATTGAATTGCTTGTTTGAAATCGCGAGCAATAATAAGGAATGAAATTAAATGAAAATGAAAGTGTGGAGCCTAGCCAGTAAATAAGTTACTTTTATTTTTGAATTTTAATTGGCGGTCTTGGAAACCGGATTAAAATTCTCACCTCTTTTTACCAAAAAAACCTAAGACCTTAACTAGCTTATATAAATTTTAAGAAAAAATATTACGCTACTATAAATAACATAATATTTTTTTCAACTTTTTCAATCATGTTTAATTATATAATCTTTAAATTAAATTTTTATTTAATGTTATTATTTGAATATGAAATTTGGATTTTATGCGACAAAATGAATCCTTTATTAAATTTTGAGGGAAAATTCAATTGACGAGAGAATTAGTATCACAAAGGCAAAGGGTAATTATTTAAAATTATGTTGAGTCAGGCAATGCGAAGGTGCTTCTCATGACGGCACTCTCCGGTCACAACTTTCGACTCGCTTCTCAGAAAATAACATTTGGTTGGAATTAAAATCCACAAAATATAAATTTAAATTTAAAATGAAAAAAAAAATTAGATCTTTTAGATTAAAAATTAGAGCTGAGGTTAGTTGAGGGGTTGAGCATAAAAATTAGGTATCTGAATTTACTTTTTTTTTTTCAATACTTTTCATATTATTTCTGTACCTGCTCAACAAATAGTAAACAAATCATGAAAATTTTAGATTCCGACGACATTTTCATCCAATGTTACTCCTAATAAAAAAAAATAGATTCAATTTTTACATTCGAACTTTAATAAATACCAGAACCACCCTTATGATAATGTATCTTGCTCACAACACTTTGTTTTCAAAGTCCAATATCCGTATTAAGAATTGCTCAAAATTAACCCCACACCATAACTATAAAAAGTAACGCCCGATTTAGTGATCTCTTTCACTTAACTCTGTCTCATCTTATGCCGTCACCATGACGTATTGCGTCGTTCACGAGGTATTTAGTATTTTAAGCATAATGCAAAGAAATTTCATCTCTCACATTACTGTGAGAACATCTTTGCACAAACTATAAATGGAAAATTCGAAAAATGGGGAAATTAAAAACGAAAAAGATAAAAAATTTAATAAATATTTTAGTAATAATTAGGGAAATTAATAGAAGAAAAAGATTCGTTCATATCAGGAGCATCTTCCTAAATCGGAACATATTTGGTGAAAGTTGTCTTGTGTAAGAACACGCCGATGATCCTACTTACCATCAAAAATATTTCAGGTATGCTACATAATTTATTTATTAAAGTAAACTTTTCTATTTAATTAAATNTACTTACCATCAAAAATATTTCAGGTATGCTACATAATTTATTTATTAAAGTAAACTTTTCTATTTAATTAAAATTTTTTGTATATTTAAGGATGTCAAAGGCTAATTTAGATGTTATACGCGGATTAGTTGAAAAAAAAATTAGTGTTGGCTTAAATCGTTGTCGTCCAATATCAGCTCTAGAGAAATTAGCCTTGACTATTCGACAATTAATTATGAGTATGAATACTTTTAATGAGTATAANATATCAGCTCTAGAGAAATTAGCCTTGACTATTCGACAATTAATTATGAGTATGAATACTTTTAATGAGTATAAGTAATGTTTGATTATGCGTTTCAGGTATTTGGCAAGCGAAAGTTCACAAGTATCGATTGCGATGAGCTTTCGGATATTTCCGTCATCCGTTTGAAAAATTATTCGAGATGTTCTTCATTCTGTTTGTGAAGACATGGCCCCACTCTACCTACCACAACCAACGCAACAAAGATGGAAGCACGAGATTGAATTTAGAAAACGTTGCAACTGTCCAAATCCTTGTCGTTCAATAAATGGGAAACATTCGGATTGAAGTTCCTATCTAAGTCCCTATCTGGTTCTAACCATTTCAATTAAAAAACTTATCTTCCTTTGTATTGATGGCCGTTGCGGGCACATTTTACAAGTTTACCTATGTTGATATTGCAGCTGCAGGTTCCCAATCTGATGGTGGAGTTTTATCTAGATCAAGCCTTTTTAAAAAACTTTATTTTGACGAAATACGATTACTACCTCCTAAACTCGTAGGAAAATGGTATCCTAACTACTTGCTCGATGATGATGCGTTTCCTCTACGTACAAATTTAATGAAACCGTTCCCTGGACATTTCTTAACGCAAGATAAGAAAATTTATAATTATCGTCAGTGCCGAGGAAGAATGGTAGTTGAAAACTCTTCCGAAATTTTTTCTACACGATGGAGGATTCTCTATACCGCCATCATCGCATCGCATAGAACTCAACTTAACAAAGAAGATTGTTCAAGCATGCGTTGTCTTACACAACTACTTGATTAGTAAGCAAGATCTGAATCTTCTAACAGTAGACTCCTTCATTACACAGGAAGCTAATTGAAGGGAATTGGTAAGAAGATGGAACACTTAGCTGTCACTCAGCAGAGGTCAAATAATTATACAAAATATGCAAATTCAGTTTGTAATTTGTTAATAAATTATCTTAACAACGAAGGCACAGTTACTTGGCAGTTAAATCATGTATAGTTGAAGTAAGAATTTCAATAAATCAATAATCTTAAACTAATCAATACTTTTAATGAATTAAATTGACCTTAAAACAAATAGACAATATTAACATTTATTTCCTTAATTTTGTCGTTAGACTGACTTTTTTATCTTATAAGAAAATTAATATATTTTGAAATTTTTACTGTGATCAAATGATGAGAGGTCGATGACCTTGACGATGATGATGTANGAAAATTAATATATTTTGAAATTTTTACTGTGATCAAATGATGAGAGGTCGATGACCTTGACGATGATGATGTGATTGCTGCCATTAGTCGCTTCGGATTTTCAAAACCACTTGTAAGTCAAAAATATCACTTGTGAGTCANTGATGTGATTGCTGCCATTAGTCGCTTCGGATTTTCAAAACCACTTGTAAGTCAAAAATATCACTTGTGAGTCAGTTAATCTAGTCTTTTGGGACCATTTTTGATGATCGATAATCAAAACCTTTTTTTCCGTTTCAGCTAAACAAAATAGCAGTACGGATTGAATGGTTCGCCACAACCTCTCTTTTACTTGTAATTTCTGCGTTTTAATTGGACCGCTTCAACGCCATGGAGTTATTGGCATTAACTTGTTCGAAACCTCATGAAAGACATCCTAAGTTAAATTTGTAGCTATTTGTGTCAAATTAGACAAACTATAACACAATTTTGACAATTTAGGAAAATTATGTTAATTCTCAATACGCTCTTCATAACTAGACTTCTACTGGGACTCGATCTAAACGCTTCTGAAACCCAGAGATAAGAAAATTTCAAAGTTCTACTAATAAAATCATTGTTCATTTGTGAATAAAAATTTTTATATTATATAAATTACTATACAAATTTTTTTCCAAGTTTTTTTCATTTTATTGAGCGCAGCATGTTTCCTATGAATTTTGTCTAACTCTTCTCCTATCGGTCTACTGCATACTCACCAGTGATTCACAAAAGGTCAATTTTATTGCTGTTTTCGACAACCGACTTATTCAACTTCTATGTCAATCTTCTTCATCTTTTTCATCTCGATATAAATCATATCGTGACCTCAAGGACAGTCTCATCAAAATTGAACTCCAAAATGCAAAATTTCATATTAAAAATTTCTGAGCAATTTTTACATATCTAATTCAATAATTTCAATTCTGCTGTTTACAAGGTCATTGACGTCATGCTGAAGATTAAAAAATTGACGTCGGTCCAACGACGCAATCTTTTGTAGCTTCGGAGCAAACAATTTGCCATAAAATTCGAATTCATCATCCAAGTCCTGCTCTCTAACCACGATGTACATTTTCTTAAGGGCTTCTTTTTCAAATTCTGTCATAAGATCGTTTCTTAAGTAGATTTATGCGAGGGACCTTCTGGAGCCTCGGTATGACGGGAATTTTTGAATTCTATTCTATCGATAGACCATGTGGGAATCATTCGTGACCGATTACAAACGGACATAAATTTCGATTCTGGTTTAGAAATCAAGAAAGGTAAACTGCTTTGTAATCATTGTAGTCAAAAAGTAAAGTTACTACATGTAATCCGTAGTTGAAGTTCATATTCGATAATAAAAGTACAGGAGTAAAGCTAATTTTTATTTCTTAGGGTTTAGTAGAAATATGCGTGCGTTGTTTAACAAGAANATTTTTGAATTCTATTCTATCGATAGACCATGTGGGAATCATTCGTGACCGATTACAAACGGACATAAATTTCTATTCTGGTTTAGAAATCAACAAAGGTAAACTGCTTTGTAATCATTGTAGTCAAAAAGTAAAGTACTACATGTAATCCGTAGTTGAAGTTCATATTCGATAGTAAAAGTACAGGAGTAAAGCTAATTTTTATTTCTTAGGGTTTAGTAGAAATATGCGTGCGTTGTTTAACAAGAACACCATTTATTTTGATAATTATCAACAATTATTATCACGAATCTTTACAAACGCCGGATTTACAATGGCTGTGCGCTAGCCGATTTCAACGGGCACAATAGTGTTTAGTTTGACCGAACGTAAGCCCCAAAAATATTGAGTTGATTGGTTAGCGTATAATAATTGTATTTTCTGTCGTAGAAAACACCTGATTAGTTATAATTTCTGTACATAATTAAAAAAAATGTTTACGATCATAATCAAATGTTTTGAAAAAAAAACAGTTTATTATCGAACTTGTTAGGAATGGTGAATTAGGCAGAGTTGCTAACCCAATACAAGTTTCTACGCTGGAGTTCAGAATTTACTATGCATGGTGAAAGTTTTCTAACCATAAACACACATTTTTATAAAAAAATTTAGAGTTGTGCACCGAATGACAGATGAATTTGTAAAGAAACCTAACCTAACCCAAACCGTATTTTACATCAAATTTCGAAGTTTTGCATAAATTTAATTATTAAATTTCTGATGCATGAGGAAGAAACCGATATTTGTGCATTCCTTGATAAACCCTGCAACAAAAAGAATCACCCATAGTGGGGGCNATAAACACACATTTTTATAAAAAAATTTAGAGTTGTGCACCGAATGACAGATGAATTTGTAAAGAAACCTAACCTAACCCAAACCGTATTTTACATCAAATTTCGAAGTTTTGCATAAATTTAATTATTAAATTTCTGATGCATGAGGAAGAAACCGATATTTGTGCATTCCTTGATAAACCCTGCAACAAAAAGAATCACCCATAGTGGGGGCGAAACTTATTTCAGTTTTTTTACGAAAAAAACTATTTTTTTGGCTTTTTTTTTTGCACAGAAATCCGTTTCAGCACATTCTGAAGCGATTCTGAAAATTTTTTGAAAAAAAAAATTACAAAATTTGAAATTTTTTTTTCAAATTTTGATTTTGGGTTTCATTATAACCCAAAACAATTCTTTTACAAAAGTTGTTCAGAATGAAAATCTGAACAAATTTTTCAAATAACAATTTTTTCTGTGGTAACCCATTCAGGTCAAAAGTCAGGTCAATTAACATTTCACTTTCCAAAAAACACTTAGAAAATTTTACCTTGCCCCCACTCATAAGTGCAATGTAAATTGACCTGACCTTTGACTTGAATGGGTCACCAAAGAGAGAATTGTTATTTGGAAAAGTTGGTCAGATTTGCATTCTGAGCACACATGGGGGTTTGAGGTTCGGCGAACCTTGAGGTTCGGAAAAATTTCATCGAAGCCCGAACCGAACCTAACATTGTTCGATACGGGTTCGGTTTGAGCTCTATATTTTTTAATTAGTTACGGGTTCGGTTCGTTTCGACACAGTATAGGTTCGGTTCGGGTTCGGTGTGGNAAGAAACCGATATTTGTGCATTCCTTGATAAACCCTGCAACAAAAAGAATCACCCATAGTGGGGGCGAAACTTTTCTCAGTTTTTTTACGAAAAAAACAATTTTTTTGGCTTTTTTTTGCACAGAAATCCGTTTCAGCACATTCTGAAGCGATTCTGAAAATTTTTTGAAAAAAAAAATTACAAAATTTGAAAATTTTTTTTCAAATTTTGATTTTGGGTTTCATTATAACCCAAAACAATTCTTTTACAAAAGTTGTTCAGAATGAAAATCTGAACAAATTTTTCAAATAACAATTTTTTCTGTGGTAACCCATTCAGGTCAAAAGTCAGGTCAATTAACATTTCACTTTCCAAAAAACACTTAGAAAATTTTACCTTGCCCCCACTCATAAGTGCAATGTAAATTGACCCGACCTTTGACTTGAATGGGTCACCAAAGAGAAAATTGTTATTTGGAAAAGTTGGTCAGATTTGCATTCTGAGCACACATGGGGGTTTGAGGTTCGGAAAAATTTCATCGAACCCCGAACCGAACCTAACATTGTTCGATACGGGTTCGGTTCGGGCTCTATATTTTTTAATTAGTTACGGGTTCGGTTCGTTTCGACACAGTATAGGTTCGGTTCGGGTTCGGTGTGGCCTTAAATTTTTGTACTAAGGAATCGGCTCGGTTCGGTTCCTAGCTGAACCTGGTTCGGTTCGGGAAGTTCGGCGAAGCCGAATGTTTGGATATTAGATGAGGCAAGATAATTTTACAAAGGCTCGGCTTTTAATTGTTCCAGACTTTAGTTTATCACTGACACTGAGCAGCGCACTAGCTTGCAAGAACACCCATTCTTTATCTTTACAAAGTATTTTGTTGCTGTATTGCTTTGTTTTTGTACTTAATATGTATTTGTCTTCTGTGTAGCATGTGTTGCGGATTGTCGTGTAGGGACAAGGGCAGGGCATTGAATTGATTATTACGTACTTATAATACACTTGTACTTGTTATTTTGCTTTTCCTTCGATCTACTATATCAAAGACCAAGAGAAAGACACACTTTGTAACTAACATAGAATTCTGAAATTTCGATTATTCGAAATCGAAATCGAAATTTCGAGTACAATTTGGATTACTTGGCAAAATTTCAATTTCAATTTTCATTTGGCGGAGCGGGAAAGTTATTAAATTCGATTTCAATTTCGAGTTCGAATGTCTAGTGTTGGATTTCGATTTCGATTTGTATTGAAATTAAATTTCGGTTTCGATTTTGAATGAAAAATTGGATTCGATTTAGTTAGATCCACTAGGGATTATAGGTTGTAATACTGAGCACCTTAAAATCGTGGATATTGACTTACAAAATTCAAAATCGAAATCAAAATAATGAAATAGAAATTTACAACCTAACAACCTAACAACCTGACTTATTCAAATTGTCCAAATTAAATCAATTGTTACAATTTAAACCAATTACTGACGTAAATTTTATTGTAAGCAATCATGTTAATTTTTTCCACTAATTTCATGCTGCTTTTTTAGAAAGGGTGGAAAGATGAGAAATTTTAATTCAATTTGAAATATAGTTTAAATTGAATATGAAAGTAATTCGATAACTGACTAATATCAAAAGCCCATGGATAACATTGCCCGACCTCGGATACACTTCGGTAGAATTTATAAATGTATGGAAATTTCTGAGCAGTGCAAAGTGAAACTGGCTCGCAAAGTGAATTATAATTAATACGCCTCTTCATCAAGGCAAATGTGAAATTATAAGTTAACTTGGGTTCGGTTTGGTTCGACAGGTACGTGGTTCGGTTCGGTTCGGTTCGATTCGATTGGGTCGAGGTTCGGTGCGGGTTCGGTTCGAGAGAGAAAAATATTAAAGTAGAATCAGGTTCGGTTCGGTTCGACAGAGTCGAGGTTCGGTGCGGGTTCGGTGCGCTAAAGTAAATTTTGAAGTTGGATCGGGTTCGGCTCGGTTCGATAGAGTCGAGGTTCGGTTCGGGTACGGTGCGGCAGAAATTTTTTGGACTAGGTTCGGGGTAATTCTTTCTGAACTATTCTTTTTTAATGTTCGGGCATGGGCACTTTATTTATAAAGATGCCGAACAAAAGGTAAATCCCACCCCTCCATCAACCCACTCTTCTCCACAATTCAAAATATAAATAAATGTGAACTCACACTTAGTAAGTGCTACGGATACATGGCTAGACCCCAGGAGGTACCTCACTCACGAGAAATGAATAAAGTGGAAAAATACAAAAGAAATTTCGGTTTACTTTGAGCTAGTGTCCTCCATGACTTTGACTCGCATGACTTTGAGTCTCATGATTCAGTCACATTGACTGACTCTNTGTAAGTTGTTTTGTTGTTAGTTTTGAAAAAAGTCACTTCAGCCTAAAGAATTGTTCATAAAGAACTACCCTTCGGCGAACCACAAACGCCCATGTGTGATTCTGAGCAACTTTTGTATAAGAATTTTTTCGAGTTATGCTTTACATGATTAATCTAATTATCTAAATCCAATCCCAAATTGGGATTGGATTTGGATAATTCAGTCTTTGGGTTAGACGTTGCTATAAATAATTGCGAAAAAATAGGTATTGCGCAATTAAGGTTTGCCAACAATTTTGGAACAAATTTTTTACCAGTGCGATTTTCCTCCAAACGTGATGAAAAGATACAATGAAGCCTTTCGTAGTTGAACTGCTAGAAGTTTTTAAATATTAAATAATTCCAGAAAGGAAGACGAGTCGACGAGTGCTTGAATCCAGAAATCAGAAATTGACATCCAGTAATTGAACAATAATAGCCACAATTCAAACTAAAACAGTCAAAATACCCTACTCCGAACTTCACCATCGACCACGAAAGCACCTAACCCGACCTCAAAAAATGTTTGGCGTCAAACAATCCTTGAGCCATGGGACGAGTGAACAAGCACATTTATGTATTGTTTATTGTTTTGATTCTGGTATGGATGATATCGTGAGTAATACACCAAACCTTATAATCGAACTGCTCTGTTCCTCGCCACAATTGTTTTCGAGGGCTAGCTTTGTCGTGTATTTTTGTGGTTGGGTCGTGTATTTTTGTGGTCAGTGATAGGGTTCAGAATCGGGTATTTTTACTCTGCTGTAGTTACATCAGTTAGATAAGTTTAGGCGCGCAAATCTCTGGAGGGAAATTGACCAGAGGAATGAGATCGAGGGTTTTCTTTCCTCTCATTTTTTCTGCATGCCTTTTTTAGTTAAGACTTTCACCATGCGTAGTAAATTCTGACCTCCAGTGTAGATTGGTATAAGTATAGGTGTCGGAATTTTGTTTAAAGAAGCTATCGGTATTAAAATTTATTTTAGAAAAAGTATCACTATGCGCAAGGTTACTATGAGGGATTACACAAAAGCCTTCCCCCAGTTTAGTCTTTACCTCAATTTAATTTTAAATTAAAAATTTTTATTCCTGGCTGAAGGTCGTCAGCCAGCCAGCATAATATTTCACTATGTTACTAAGGCCATATCATATTTCCCGTTGAAAAATTTCACTGAGGATTTTATTTTTTTAGTGTAGCTGATATTAATGAGAACATCACTACTCAATTGAACTACTTGAAGGTTCACTGTGCATTAATGGTTATTATATTACATATTTAGTAAAGAAGCCCCGAGTAGCGTTTTTGACAAAATGACGAGTAGGAATGCTTCACATTTTTCAGACGATGAGTACGAGCATTCGTCATTTTTCAGACGCCGAGTACTCGATGGCACATGCGTTTTAAGTATCTATAGAATCGTCTCAAGGAGACTTTCTTTTACCTTGTAATTTTTACCTTTTGCAACTAATATAAAAATAAATTTAAAGATACTCACTTCTCTACACACGTAAGAATTCTGAAACATTTTCTTGTTCAGATGGATTAAATTACTTCATGGCTGAAACTTCATAATTGTCTAAAAATTCTATTTCAGCGGATGAGCGTGTTGCTCCGAATCAATTTGGGAACCGATTTCCTGTGTAGAATCCCTTTAATGTATTGAAATTAATTTGTAATACACTCCGAAATTTATATTTATGCGATTGAATTTATAGACAAATCTCACATTTAGAAATACTTTGTCAAAACGCCGACTAATTGCCAGATAAGTAATTCGGATAACGCCGAGAACAAATACTCGGTAAAATGGCCAATAGAGCATCTCTAATTTTAACTTGACAAAGTGAAACCTGGCGTAAGTTTATATATTATTGACCATTGAATTTTAATGTAGTAGAGTTTGTATTATCGAATGCGTAACAACTCGTAATTTTGACCTCCGCCTATTGTAAGGTAGTGGTAAATTATTTCAAAAAAATTTAAATTAGGACACCCAGGTCATAGACTAATGTATAAAATTAGACTCATGCAATTTATGACCAATTCAATCAATAATAGATGGACCCTTTCGTTTAAGGCGATTTTTTGGGCCAAAATCCATGCCAAGACACATAATCCAATTAGGCCAATGCCCAATGATTGTTTATTTGTTTAATAACAATTATTTGTTATCGTAACTATGGGTTTCAAAAAGTTAATGAGATTGAGTTTATACCGTATTTTATTCTGTGAAGATTAAAATAAGACTGAGATTTCAAATTAGTAATTAAAAATATAGTTACATTTCTTGATCTTGATTGTCATATTGACTCATACAATCTGAGTCTTGCTCTTCTGACGATTCATACTCCAAAGCGGCAAATAATATTCCCAATCCGAGATTTTTTTTTTGGAAACTTCTTCCAAATTATAACGTGCATATCCCAAATACCACAGCACCTAAATTGAACAATAAAGCTTTGATGTTATAAACTCACATTAAACAGTGCTTACTGAAGTTATGTGACCACAAGTGAAGTTATTCAAATATATTGCAAATGTAAACTTCGCTTACATGGTATATCACTGAATTTAGACGTGAGAATTAGTGTTATGTTAGAATATAGCTAAATAACTTTACTCGCAATTTATATTTTGTGTTAGGGTGTCCATTTGTTTCTACCACTAATCCTAAAGGGAAAATGGCCAAGAAACGATAGCGAAAGTAATTACACAGTAAAATCTAAAAACAGAAGTTTTGACCTTCAGTTGAGTTAGACTTAAATTGCTCTTGGGAAAGATGGGAAAAATTAGGATTAGCTATGAAATAGATCAGGAATTCTGGCATTACAGGAAGTTCGGACAATTTATCAATTTTGAAATTTATAGAAGTCGGGCATAGTAACAATTCTATTTTAACACTAAGTTTATCCAATTTAGATTACGAATGACTGTCAAATTATGCCTTTGGTATGGAAGATTTCGCAATCTGACAACAGCACAAATCCGGACATAAAGAAAGATTATTAGTTACTTTTTTTAAATTGGACAATTGTGATAGAACATTTTTGAAAAGGGTGTCGAATTACGTCACCTACTTTGGAATATATGCCATTCTAGAAAATACCACAATCCAGGTAACAATCTGAATTAGGTCAAATATAACTAGCCAAATCAGTGAAGTAATCTGAAACCTATACGTATTTATTTTATCAGAATTGGTGATTCTTAAATTTAACCCGTAATTTCCATCTTGTTCAGATTCAAGTATTTCACATATTAATAAAATTGTCAAAATTTTTTACATGATTCGACAACTATTCGTATTTTTTTATTGAAATATCTAAAGTTTAATGATAATGTAATTGTCATAATTTACGGATTTGGGTATTTCCTACACCGGCAAATCTACATAATTCATAATACAATTTAATACACGCTCCTCATTTCCCTATTATAAGCCGTCACCACTAAATTACTGTACAACCAAAAATGAAAAACCCTGAGCACTTTCACTAACTCAATTACATCGATTATTTCAACACTATCAAGCTGTAATTTTTGACGGAAATTTATTTGGAAAAATGTCAAATCCTGAGCGCTGCAAATAACCTGTGCTTCTTAGCATTGAAATATTTTATGGAATTATACTGGTAAAAGTGCTCATGGTTTTTTAATATTTTGTTTTCAGTACGTCTTCTTAATCCACTAATGGTGAAAAATCTTGATTTTAACTTTTAACGTACTTTCGCTATCATTGCTCAGTTGTCTCAGAACCAGTAAAAAAAATTATCAAGGCGAAAAGTATGGTATTATATCCGTAATGCACTTAAATCCGTTTTCGCGTGTATATCCATGGGACATATACGCGTTTATTGCTTCTGTGAACTGGATTGGAACAAACCAGACTAAAAATTTTCGAAACTAATGACCTAGTTGGTATTGTATCGGTAGTTTCGCTTATATCGATTGGCCATTTGGTTAAGCATTTAAAATAACTTACCTATAGAATCAAAGTCAACTGTAAATGTTTTCACTAAAACTTGGGTAGATAGTTCGTGGATCCAATTTTGTACTTGATCAACTGTCATAGTAGTCAATTCTACAGATTCTGAAATCCGGTTCATTGATTCTGCATTGAGTTTACCATTTACCAAATGTCTTCTACAACAACGATTCGAATCCGGTATCCGTACACGGCTCTCAATCCACACACGACACCGTTCAAACTTGGGGATTCTGACTCTTCCATCATCTTTTTTTCCACAAATGAAACAATTCGACTGTGTTGACTGCATGAATTCAACTTGGACAAAGAAATTCTTCGAGACAAAATGGAAATTGTTGATGAATTAAGCGATGATTGTGAATGAAATTCTCGTTGTGACTCTTCAGACATATTATCAGTTCACTCATACGCTGGTGATTCCAGTTCACCAGAGCCTTCGTAATTTTGAGATACTGTTTCTGATAACTTTGGAAATTGAACAAGTCTTTCAACTACATCCTCTGGGTCCTCTCGCGATACCCATATCCCATTTGGAAGTTGTATCCACTTCTCTTCGGTATCCTGTCAAAGCTGGTCACCTACTTCAGCAAGGCTTACTCCTTCCACGACTTGTGCTTGATCCACCGTCGCTTCTAAAAATTCAAAAATATTGTCAGGAAATATCATTTTAATCTATAACTTATTTCTTCTTCTTTTTAGAAACTACCATTAGCAGGGACTGATTCAACCTGGTCAAAGACAATCCTTGATTGTGTGCTATCCTTATTTGAATCTACTACTACCAATCCTCCTTCGGCTATAATATCCGCAGTGGTTGGGTGAAGATTAATTTCATTTGAATCTATTGGAAGGTCAGCCATCGAGTCTGAAAAAGAATAAAAAGAGATATCATGATTTTCAAAATACTTGCAACAAAAATATAATAATTCAGAATTATTTACCGGTGCTTAAACCGTGTTTTGTTAAACCATCAATTGATTTCCGGATTTTTAAAGAAGACTTGAAAAGGTTAATTTTCAGGTCAGCGTTGTGCAATGTCATCCCAAATCTTCATTTTTCACACACAATGTGTAATAAATCCAGTTTTCCAAGGGGGCACCATTTTTACCCAAAATCCATTTAATTGCGCTTGATCTTGCCTTTTGAATTAGGTATACCAGATTTACCTAAACCTTTGCATAAAAAAACTATGATACATGATATGAATCGGTAATGTATTTCTTATGCAACAAACCCTCACTTTGGACCCCTCCCAGTTGGGAATTTCGAGGGGGCACCAGTTCAAATTTTTTGTAGCGGCTACGACACAACAAACCCTGTGTGTTGAAAAATTTAAGCAGGTTAACTTATGCGTTAGGCTTTCTCATAGAATTGCATTTGGCCCAAAAAGTGGCGAAAATCGAAAGAGTCCTTTGATTTATTTCAAAAGTCCCATAACTACTAACTTATGACTGTATCTAGTTAGCCACTATGCCACAATGCCACTATGCCACTTGAAAACAAGGATAAAGACACAACGCTGGCTTGTAAACACATATTGGACACTGAAACTTAGTCTGCTTTACCCTGGTCGTTTTTTTGCAATTCTTGCACTTTCTAAAGAGATATTTTCTGGCTGAAGAAGGATTGGCAGGGATTGGAATCACAAAATGTATATTTTTAATATTTTGACATTTAGGGAGTACAATTTCAGGACACGAGAGTTTTACGAGATCTTCTCTAAATTTTGTAATCGTAGACTTTGTATATGAGGTATTCAAATGTTTTGCAAAGGTGTAGGCATTTGTAATAGAGGTATCAAATAAAAAAGAAAAGAAACGAATGCACCATCGTTTTGTTGACCGAAGTATAGATTTGCGGGAGCATATTTAGTCAGATCTGTATACGCCTCCCATGAACAGATTGTAGTCCTGCACCCAAAAAGGTTTCATTTTGTTGATCCCCCTTTTGTTAGTTATTTCTACAACTCGTTGTGTTTGGTACTGATCATTAAAACATCTCTTTTGTGTCTCTATTTCATCACCAAATAGATTTATGTAGTGCTGAAACAGTTTTCGCCTTTTTCAATTTCTGAGCAACGACATGTTTCGGATTGAGTTTCCGGTTTCCTTTTAGTGTACCAATTACTGTAGTTTTTCTTATTGTACAATTCTAAACCTAAACCTACGCTATTAAGAGGAATTTAAATATTAAGTTTAGGTCTGTACCAGACCTAATTATGAGTTTCGCGCCACAAATATCTGACGTAGAAGGACTTTCTCCTTCCTCAAGACTTAGTCCGTCTTTCAAAAACTTAATTCCAGACCTAATTCCTTCTCACTTTAGGTCTGAGATTAAGTCCAAACCAAGAGTTTTTTTTTTCTTCAGTTTATAAGCAAAATTTAAGTTTTAGTTTCATTTGTTTTAGTTTTAATTGTAAATTACGTAATATTTTTAGTAATTAATTAAGTATTGGGTCTAAAAAAGGTTGAATTTCGAAAAAAATCGAAAGTACGATCTGGCTGTTTAGGTAGGAACAGTCAGTTAATCCATTTTCTGTGGATGCTAATTTACATTTAAACATTCTCATAATTTTAGCATATCATTTTTATGAAACCGGAAGTTTAGGAAACAGTGGTCATCTAAAGTATTAAAATCGTAACTAGTTTTCTTAAATTTTACTGGTGGTTAATCTAAGCATCCAACCAATCAAGCCAAATGTTGTTCTGGACTTAATATTTTAGCCACTTAAGTTACAACAAACTCAGACTCAAACCGAGAGTGTGAAAGTCGAGAAAAATTAGGTCGGTCCAGACCTAAACCTAATATTTAAATTCCTCTTAATAATTATTCATGAACAATTTATGACCCCTTCCTAAGTAATTTTCCATCAAATACATCACAATAGCAGAAGTTTTCCCTGTTTCAGAGCTAACATTGGATAGTGTTGAGGCTCCTACATAAGGAAGGTAATTTAAAACATACCCATCCGCAATGCAGAGCTTATAAATTTTCATCCCATATTTATGCTGTTTTGTTAATATATTGCCTAAATTTGATCCGAACTCTAAACTTTACCATCGATTCGTCAACCGAGACTTGTTTCCCTGGATATTGAATTTCTTCAAATTTTGGCGTAAGTACTCGAATACGAAACTAATTTTAGCTTGCGAGTCGCCTGTGGCTGTATCGGTAATTGAAAAACGCAACATGCGTAGAATGATCTGATACCTGTTTCGGTTCATTACATTTCGAAAATCGTAGTTTTTGTAAATATCTTCTCTCCAGTAATCGCTAATTTTAGGCAGACTTCTGATTCCAGAGAGTATACACAGTCCGAAAAACCTCTTTAATTCAGTCCTTTCAATTGGTTTCCGCCGTTGCAGTCAAGGTTGCTATGAGGAATAAAATCCAAAAGTCCTCTAAGAGGATACTCCATAACTATTATTTTTAGGAAAATTATCAATTCTAAAACAATAACAAACCTCGCTTTCGTAAACAAATTTCGTATAACCTCTGATTTTTATACTTCATTCTCATAAGCCATACTGTTGAAGCAGTAAAATTGGGATTTTTGTGAACGTTCTAATGGAATTTTACGTAGCGCTGCAAACAATTGATCTTTCAAATTACCAATTTCTTGACGTAAGTCTTCCATTGCTTTTTCTACGACGATAAGGTTTTGTTTCAATTTTCTATTTGTTCCATCTAATTTTTTATATTCAAGAAGTAACTCTGAGCCTGCTTTTGTAATTTGCTCATTTGTGACACTTAATTCAATATTTTCAGCTGTTTCATTATTTGTTATTTTCTTCTTTTACTTTTTCATCAGCCTCTAGAGTATACTGAGACGGCCATTGTTGTGATTGTAAATCATGACCATGATTTTTTTTTACTGTGACCTAGATCTTTCGTTGACATAGTTTGAATTTGACTACGTTTTGGCAAAACTCTTGATATTTTGATATTATCATTTGTCTCGAAATTTCTTGAATGGGGTTCTTGCACCTTCTGAGCATGATTTTGCCCTTTGACCTTGACCTTCTGATTGCACAATTGTATTCTGTTGTTGTAGAAGATTCATAATTGCAGAGCGTGGGAATACATTAGTTGTGGGATGTTGAATGGTAAAAAAATTTAATCAGTAAAATTAATGTTGAAATTTAAAAATTAAGTCATAGTAACATAGTTCGAAATTATACTGGGGAAAAAATTAAAATTAAAAAAAATTGAGTTATGGACCAACCTCATAGAGGACTTTTAAATTTTAATTTTCATAGCAACGTTGGTTGCAATCTTGAGCTTTTCAAGAGAAGTTTGTTTTTCAAAATGACGCGCGAAGCGTGAGAGTTCGTTTTTTGACAAAAACCTGTACATACCTCAACTGCGACCTTTGTAGCATTTTGACTTTTGAGCTGCCATATCTTGGCGGCGGTTACTAATTTTGATTTAGGGGTCCATGCTATGCTTGCGTGAAGCGTTTTTACAATTTTTAGATAAAAAAAAAGATTTTATTTTGCACCTTTGGAAAAGCGGCAGTTAATTTTGTTTCCAAGAAAAAATTAATTTTTTCTCTAAAGTCAAACTTGTCAAACTTGTGACAAATGTCACACTTGTAACAGCAGTCGCACTTGTGACAAATGTCACACTTGTGACTCATGTCACACTTGTGACTCATGTCACACTTGTGACAGCAGTCACACTTGTGACAGCAGTCACACTTGTGACAGCAGTCACACTTGTGACAGCAGTCACACTTGTGACAGCAGTCACACTTGTGACAGCAGTCACACTTGTGACAGCAGTCACACTTGTGACAGCAGTCACACTTGTGACAGCAGTCACACTTGTGACAGCAGTCACACTTGTGACAGCAGTCACACTTGTGACAGCAGTCACACTTGTGACAGCAGTCACACTTGTGACAGCAGTCACACTTGTGACAGCAGTCACACTTGTGACAGCAGTCACACTTGTGACAGCAGTCACACTTGTGACAGCAGTCACACTTGTGACAGCAGTCACACTTGTGACAGCAGTCACACTTGTGACAGCAGTCACACTTGTGACAGCAGTCACACTTGTGACAGCAGTCACACTTGTGACAGCAGTCACACTTGTGACAGCAGTCACACTTGTGACAGCAGTCACACTTGTGACAGCAGTCACACTTGTGACAGCAGTCACACTTGTGACAGCAGTCACACTTGTGACAGCAGTCACACTTGTGACAGCAGTCACACTTGTGACAGCAGTCACACTTGTGACAGCAGTCACACTTGTGACAGCAGTCACACTTGTGACAAGAGTCACACTTGTGACAAGTGTCACACTTGTGACAAGTGTCACACTTGTGATAGCAGTCACACTTGTGACACGTGTCACGCTTGTGACAATTGTCACTCCTGTGACACGTGTCACACTTGTGATAGCAGTCACGCTTGTGATAATTGTCACACTTGTGACATTTGTCACACTTGTGACATTTGTCACCCTTGTGACAGCAGTCACACTTGTGACAGCAGTCACACTTGTGACAGCAGTCACACTTGTGACAGCAGTCACACTTGTGACAGCAGTCACACTTGTGACAAGAGTTACTCTTGTGACAAGTGTCACACTTGTGGCAAGTGTCACACTTGTGGCAAGTGTCACACTTGTGACAAGTGTCACGCTTGTGACAAGCGTCACACTTATGACAAGTGTCACACTTGTGACATGTCACACTTGTGACATGTCACACTTGTGACAAATGTCAAACTTGTGACATATGTCACACTTGTGACAGGAGTCACACTGGTGACAAGTGACACGCTTGTGACAAATGTCACGCTTGTGACAAGTGTCACGCTTGTGACAAGTGTCACGCTTGTGTCATATGTCACACTTGTGACAGCAATCACACTTGTGACAAATGTCACACTTGTGACATTTGTCACACTTGTAACAGCAGTCGCACTTGTGACAAATGTCACACTTGTGACACATGTCACACTTGTGACCGTAGTCACACTTGTGAGAAGTGTCACACTTGTGACACGTGTCACACTTGTGATAGCAGTCACACTTGTGACATGTGTCACACTTGTGACAAATGTCACACCTGTGACAATTGTCACACCTGTGACACGTGTCACTTGTGACAATTGTCACACTTGTGACAGCAGTCACATTTGTGACCATTGTCACACTTGTGACATGTGTCACACTTGTGGCATTTCTCACACTTGGGACAATTGTTGCAAATTCCAAAATTCCACAATTCCAAAATAACAAAATTGCAAAATGCTAAAATGCTAAAATTCCAAAATTGCAAAATTACAAAATAACAAAATTCTAAAATTCAAAAATTTTAAAAATTCCAAAATTCCAAAATGCTAAAATTCTAAAATTGCAAAATTCTAAAATTTCAAAATTCCTAAATTTCAAAATTCCAAAATCCTAAAATTCAAAAATTGCAAAATTATAAAATCCCAAAAATCTAAAATTAAAAAAATTCCAAAATCCTAAAATTCCAAAATTTCAAAACACCAAAATTCCAAAATTTTAAAATTACAAAATTCCAAAATTCTAAAATTTCAAAATCCTAAAATTCGAAAATTCGAAAACATCAAAATTCCAAAATTCTAAAATTACAAAATAACAAAATTACTAAATTTCAAAATTCTAAAATTTCAAAATCCTAAAATTCCATAATTTTACAATTACAAAATTACAAAATGACAAAATTACAAAATCCTAAACTTCCAAAATTACAAAATACCAAAATTACAAAATTACAAAATTACAAAATTACAAAATCCTAAAATTATAAAATTACAAAATTACAAAATTACGAAATAACACAATTCTAAAATTTCAAAATTTCAAAATTCGTTAATTACAAAAGAAAATTATAAAATTTCAAAATTTCAAAATTCCTAAATTACAAAATTACAAAATTACACTCTGGGCGTATGGATTTGACTCCATACGCCCATTGTACTGGTGATTTCAAAATGGTTTCCCATGACCTTATGGGATATCAAACTAAGAATTTTCTGGAACTTCCTGCATGACACCTACTAAACTAGTTCGGCGATATCTTGGTAAAATATGCGATTCTTAACAAATACATTAAAAGCAACTGTTGCTAAGCAACTTCGTAATACAACTTTGGATTTTAAAAATTTGTTGGATTTGAATCCATACGCCCAGGGTATGGAGTGTTATCACCAAGGACACCAGCTCACTGGGAAAAGTTCTGTGGAAATGTATCGTCAGAGTCTCCTTTCTGGATGCCNTTATCACCAAGGACACCAGCTCACTGGGAAAAGTTCTGTGGAAATGTATCGTCAGAGTCTCCTTTCTGGATGCCGCTGTGTGGAACTGGATTTTTGGAATGGGAGAAATGAAGAACCGATTATTCTTCATGGCTATACCCTCGTTCCAGAAATTCCAGCTAAGGTTTTCTTGAAAATTGCGTGATTTCAGTCATTATCGGATATATGGGTAAATAATTGGATNGAAATTCCAGCTAAGGTTTTCTTGAAAATTGCGTGATTTCAGTCATTATCGGATATATGGGTAAATAATTGGATTATTGTTTTTCCAGGACGTATTTGAAGCAATTGCCGAAAGTGCATTCAAGACGTCAGACTACCCTGTGATCCTCTCCTTTGAAAACCATTGCAATACGAAGCAACAAGCTAAAATAGCACAGTACTGCCGGGAATACTTTGGTTCCATGCTNTTTGAAAACCATTGCAATACGAAGCAACAAGCTAAAATAGCACAGTACTGCCGGGAATACTTTGGTTCCATGCTTATGGACCTTCCTTTAGAGAACTATCCAGTGAGTTAATGTTCCCATATTTCGGATATTTGTATCCAAAAGCAATACAATATATTTGGTTTAAGCTGGAACCAGGCGTCCAGTTACCTCCTCCATCTGCACTCATGCGCCGTATCATCATTAAAAACAAAAAGAAGCACCACCACCACCATCACAAACCTAAACCTGTAAAGAAATTAAGTAAAGTTGCTCTGCCAGAGAATGGAGAGTCACCGCCTCTGTTGGCCAAAGATGATTCAAAAGACAGCGCTGAGACTGAGGAAACGCATACAGGNAATGGAGAGTCACCGCCTCTGTTGGCCAAAGATGATTCAAAAGACAGCGCTGAGACTGAGGAAACGCATACAGGTTAGGCGATGAAACAAATAATAATTTAATTAATGTAAATTTAACATTATTAGAAGTGTTTCCTTTGGTCAGTTGTCGAAGAGGACGTCGTTAGTTCAAGCTCAGAAGACGAGGAAGACAGTACAGAGCCAGATGACTTGAAAAATCTAGACAAATCGCAGACGGACAAAGGAACTGCTGGGAAGGAGTCAGAAGCAGGAGCAGAAATCTCAGCTCTAGTCAACTATGTCCAACCAGTGCATTTTTATTCATTTGAACATGCACAACGTAAGATAGAGACTGTCAAAATCTTTCTGGGTTCAAGTTGATTGAAAACTATTTTTCATCTGATAATTAAGATCGACATAAAAATTACGAAATGTCATCTTTTGACGAAAGACAAGCCATGACACTTCTCAAGGAACGGCCAGTGGAATTCGTTAATTACAACAAGTTCCAACTGACAAGAGTATATCCCAAAGGAACAAGAGTTGACTCTACAAACTTCATGCCTCAACTATTTTGGAATGCCGGTTGTCAACTGGTCGCATTAAATTACCAAACTCTGGGTAATTAATTATAATTACCTCATCATTTTATTTATTTGTTGCAAAATTACAGCCTGAAACCTGTCAACCATTCGAACCTAGCAGTTTATGTTAATCATTGTGGGCAAGTTTGGTAGAATTTATTTTCTGATTTTTTTTTAACCCATAGATCTGGCTATGCAGTTGAACATCGGAATCTTTGAGCAGAATAAACGATGTGGTTTTCTACTCAAGCCTGAGTTCATGAGGAGGAAAGATCGGAAGTTTGATCCTTTCGCAGAAAACACTGTTGATGGGATAATTGCGGGCTCTGTTCATGTCAGGGTATGTTAAAACCATGTCGGTTTGATTTACCATTCGGTTCTAGGTGTGCCATCTGGATGTGGTTTAAAAACAAAGGCCAAAAATTTAGATTCTTCGCCCTTTCATGACCTATATATTTTTTTTAATATATAATTTGTTGCCCCAATAAATAGAGAGTGTCCATGCTCCATGGACAGGAAACCGCGCTTGATTTTAATAATTTTGATAAAAATTTTATCCGATTTATATAGTCAGTCGCAGTGGAGAGCAGGATAGAGTAATAAGAGCCTGAGCCTGCTGCTTTACTGCAATATTGGATTTCTGTTGCACTGGTACAGGCCGAAATTTAACTTAAATCTTCTTTCTACAATCCGTATTGGTTCCAAAACACATTATTGACTTCTTTCATCATTTGAAAATGTGAAAGTTATTGAAAAAGTGAAATCTTATCAAACAAAATTGCGTATCCAATTATTTTATATAACATTGCAGCATTAGGAGAGTCGTACTTAACAGCTTCTGTTTAATTTTACTTCTTGCCATACAGGTGATATCGGGTCAGTTTCTTACTGAAAAGCGAGTATCAACTTACGTCGAGGTGGAAATGTACGGATTACCGACTGACACTGTACGTAAGAAGTTCCGAACAAAAATTATTACACTCAACGGGATCAACCCTCTCTATGACGAAGAGCCATTTGTTTTCAAAAAAGTTGTCCTCCCAGACCTTGCCTGTATCCGGATAGCCGCCTACGAGGACTCAGGCAAGATGATAGGACACAGGGTACTTCCAGTGGTCGGCCTTCGACCAGGCTACCGACANGCCTACGAGGACTCAGGCAAGATGATAGGACACAGGGTACTTCCAGTGGTCGGCCTTCGACCAGGCTACCGACATGTCCTTCTCAGGAGTGAATCAGGGCAACCCATCACGTCGTCTCTCTTCATTCACCTTGTTGTTCGGGACTATGTCCCAGATGGTCTATCTGATCTCGCCGAAGCCTTGGCCAATCCTATAAAATTCCAAAGTGAGCAAGAGAAGAGGGAGAGGCAGCTCACAATCCTGCAGGATGATTCTATGCTCGAGGACTCATCTGCCAACGAAGACAGTGGGCATGACCCAGTCGGGGAACATACCCAAGCTCAAAAATTTATACGAAACCCATCATTATTGAAGAAGGCAGTTGGGGTGACCGATACCTCATCACCAGTGTCCTCTTCACCACCAGCGCCTGGTGCCNCATTATTGAAGAAGGCAGTTGGGGTGACCGATACCTCATCACCAGTGTCCTCTTCACCACCAGCGCCTGGTGCTAATTTTCCATCAGGAAAGTCAGATTCATTTGGCGAGAGACAAAAACTTGGCATTGTTAATACGCCAGTAGGAAGNAATTTTCCATCAGGAAAGTCAGATTCATTTGACGAGAGACAAAAACTTGGCATTGTTAATACGCCAGTAGGAAGTGTAGGGAGTTTTCCTCTTGAATCAGCTTACATTAACACAGCTGCTGCGGATATACAACCAGAACCCTTGGAAAAGTTTTGGGATGCTAAAGTAATTCGGGAAAGACGCTTGGAACTTGATAAGAAAATGGAGACGTTGCGGAAGAAACATGAGAAAGACAGAAAAGCTGCAAAACCTCCCAAAAAGAGTCACCAAAAACTAGTCAAACGAATCTCTTCTAAAAACTTGTAAGAGTAATTAATTAGTATTGTAGACAGAATATTAAGGTTGCGGCTGCGCATAACACCATTTACAAGTCTGCACTTTGAAAGCGGTGAAATCAACCTCGAAGAGATTGTCCTAAAGGATCTCATTATCATATAAAGTATCGGCAGAATGATTCACAATTTTTAAAAGCTGGATCAGGGTAGCTCATGGAGCCTTCATTTTAACCATAATGATAAAATCTGTCATGGAAAATCTAGTTTATGAAACTCCATTGTATTGAAAATCCGGTGTGCTGAAGAATATAACAGTGTAGATCAATTTCAAGCTGAAAAAAATTATTTTGAGTGAGGGTGCATTTTGAAATTTAGTAGGGAACATGGATAGGAAGAATCCTTTTTCTGGATTTTGCGAAAAATCGTAATTCGAAGCTGATGTACCGCCTCAAAGTCGCCATTTTGCCACTTTCATCCAACTCATAATTCTGAAATGAAACTACATAACGAAGTGTGTTTCTTTTTTAGTTTGATCTTAAACCAATTTGTATTTGTTTTCGAAATAATCAAAATTTCGTACAAACAAAAAAGTTTCTTTTGACGTGATTTTTTGTACGCTATCGTTTAGATGATATTTTCAATGGGTCTACAGGTTAGGTGAGGCTTGGAATGATGCGAATGAAGATTGTTAAAATATTAAAAACCGTTCACATATTATGCCTGNCAGGTTAGGTGAGGCTTGGAATGATGCGAATGAAGATTGTTAAAATATTAAAAACCGTTCACATATTATGCCTGTTTCAGTAGCATTTCAATAGCAAAAGCCCCCCCAAAAAAAAATTTCCGCGCTTACTAAACCTACCCCGAGGCGGNTTTCAGTAGCATTTCAATAGCAAAAGCCCCCCCAAAAAAAAATTTCCGCGCTTACTAAACCTACCCCGAGGCGGCGTGCGGCTCCCTCGGGGTGGGTGTACGTAGCATCCATACCTCCACGAGAGGTGTATACTATACCTTACTGCACGAGGTGGGGATGTGTGCTTTATATCTACTATGGTACTCCTCAATTTCGCTTTTATTATACCAGCGATTTGATTATATCAAAATCATTTACAGCCATATTCCACTGGATATCACTATTTAACATTTTCATGGCGAACTCACGAATTGATTTGGTTACAGGGAAGTTACTATGATGGCAAGAGAAAGTATAGCAAGCCACAGCCTTCATTTTGAGCAACTACTCATTGAAAAGGACACACTCGAAAGAGGATATGAAGAAGTGAGTATCAATGTTCTTCTTTAAAACTAGAGTTANCTCATTGAAAAGGACACACTCGAAAGAGGATATGAAGAAGTGAGTATCAATGTTCTTCTTTAAAACTAGAGTTGATTTTGAAAAGCTTGCGCAAGCTCTGTTGCAATTTTTAACGGGTTCAAGAAAGTTTTTATAAAGTTATCAGTTNCTCATTGAAAAGGACACACTCGAAAGAGGATATGAAGAAGTGAGTATCAATGTTCTTCTTTAAAACTAGAGTTAATCGATTTTGAAAAGCTTGCGCAAGCTCTGTTGCAATTTTTAACGGGTTCAAGAAAGTTTTTATAAAGTTATANGATTTTGAAAAGCTTGCGCAAGCTCTGTTGCAATTTTTAACGGGTTCAAGAAAGTTTTTATAAAGTTATCAGTTTTCTCTCCCTTCTCGCCCAAACCCATATCCCAAGCCAAAGTAGTTTTAAACTGGTTCATTATCCAAACTTCATAATTGTCTAGAACATGACAAAAATCGCACAAATTGAATAGNGTAGTTTTAAACTGGTTCATTATCCAAACTTCATAATTGTCTAGAACATGACAAAAATCGCACAAATTGAATAGTTGTGACAGTTTTCCAAAATCACAACCCGTTTTAAAGTTGGTATAAGATTTGCTGATTCACTCGCCCTAAAATGTGACAAATTTTCTTCCTAAGGTGTTCAATTCGCTAGAGAAGACGGTTCGCAACGCACAGACGCACCAAATCAAGTATCTCCAGGCTCTCGAGGANGTGTTCAATTCGCTAGAGAAGACGGTTCGCAACGCACAGACGCACCAAATCAAGTATCTCCAGGCTCTCGAGGATAAGGACAAGCAAGAAGTAATGAAGAAAATTTCCAACAGACGAAAAGATGAATTCCGTAAGCTCTCAAAGAAAACAANGGACAAGCAAGAAGTAATGAAGAAAATTTCCAACAGACGAAAAGATGAATTCCGTAAGCTCTCAAAGAAAACAAAGGAGAAGAATGAGTTAGATCGGTTAAAACGCGAAGTGACAACTAATTTGGTGGAACTTGGAGTGACGGAAAGAGAGAAAATGGATAAAATCTATCAGAAGTTCCGCCTTAACCTTGAACTTTCTCATCAGGACATCCTCAAAAAATTTGCAGAGAAGAAATATAAGGTAGAAAGTCGAATAATTAGGNTTGAACTTTCTCATCAGGACATCCTCAAAAAATTTGCAGAGAAGAAATATAAGGTAGAAAGTCGAATAATTAGGATGTGTACTAACTTAATTTGTGTTCATATTGTCGAATTAATAGACGTATGAGGGTGTTGAAGAAGATTTCCGAGAGCGGCTCAAAAGCCTCAGTGTAGAGGAAGAAGACAAACATTNGACGTATGAGGGTGTTGAAGAAGATTTCCGAGAGCGGCTCAAAAGCCTCAGTGTAGAGGAAGAAGACAAACATTCCGGTCACCCACATTCCACTTCCATGTGAACCATTGAGGAATCCATGACCTTCGGCCTATCCAGCAATACTATCGACCTATGCAGAACCTGGAGAGAATCGAACATCTTCCTGTTGTCATCCAGTTTTTAGTCTACTAGCTCAGAGTTCACGTGACTCACATCTTATATTAATATAAAAACCCAATTAATGCATCTAGAAGACTCTGTTGTTGCCTCGTGCGTTAGGAGCGCAAGCCTAGGGTCAACTTTTAGCTTTTAGCCAAGTCAGCTATTTTTTCAATCAATTGTTTAATTCTCTTCAAATAGATTTCTTCTCATAATTTATTTACTAGTAGTAATTAATCGAAGTTGCCATATTCTAACGTTCAGTCCCGTCCCCGTGTAGTGNCTCATAATTTATTTACTAGTAGTAATTAATCGAAGTTGCCATATTCTAACGTTCAGTCCCGTCCCCGTGTAGTGAGATGTGAGAGACGACGCTTTTCACTTTCACTTATAAGCCAATAAGGTACCTTATTCAATACCAATGTTTCTTATTTACCATGCGTGCTATAATTGATGCCCCAAGAATTGGAAAATTTTAAATCTACCACGAATTTTTTTCATTACAATAAATTGGTTAAATGGTTTAATTTTTTATAATTTTCTTGGGTCATCAACTTGTAGGACATCATGTAATAGTCATTTTGTCAACTTTGCCTCATTAATTTTTGTTAATTCTCCATGAAGTAAATTTATGAGGATAAATTCTCATAAATAGGATTGAAATCACTGGATTTCAATGACTGAAAAATCTTTAGTTCCAGCATTCATGTATAGATTAGCTTTTCTCTTTATTCTTCGTTATAAACTTTGTCGACTGTTGTAATGTAACCAATCTGAGAAAAGGTCACACACTTACAGTACAACGTTAGCAAAGAATTGGATTATAATGAGGGATGTTCCATGTACAATTAAACTAGTAGTTGGCGCATTTAGCCATGTGTGGAAAAGGCACAAGACAAAATATGCAACACTTCAGACTTGTTTTACAACAAAAATGCGCCCAGGAATAGAAAAAGCGACTTCGTTTTTGGGATGAGTGTCGATGGGTAAAATCTATTCCCCATTTGTTCTTACTACCAAGTCTTGTTTTCTTTCTCATTGTTGACAATAAAAAGAAAACCTTGCACGGAGTAATGGGTTGGTTAACGAATAATCAACTTATATTATAGTAGTATCGTCGNAATAAAAAGAAAACCTTGCACGGAGTAATGGGTTGGTTAACGAATAATCAACTTATATTATAGTAGTATCGTCGGTTCTAATGAACCAGATCATCAAAATTTGCAGTTGATGTTGGAAAAGAGTCGGTAAAAGATGCTTAGGTACGCATAAGAGTGGCTACAGTAAATAATTAATGTCATGCTACTTTAGATTAGTAGCGAAGTATTGGTAAACGACGACAGCATAATTCCAAAAGTAGACACTCATGTATCCAACAACTTTGCTAACTTAACTTGAAGGTATACTCTTTTAGTAATAGATAATTATTGAAACTTTTTACAGATTACCTAGTAATAGTCACAGGTCATAAAATCAGATAGATCATTTCTCATACAGGATGATTAATCGTTTTTTTTTCACCCACTTTCATCTAGCTCCTTATTTATTGTCAATTGCAATAGATGCTTTGTGGATTTCTGTAAAGCCTATTCATCATATTTTGCGCACCAACTTTTCTGGTGGAGGATGCAGAATTGTTGGTTAGATAGGAAAACAGTAGGTGTGAAATACCAAAAACTAGTGGCAGAAAAGTTTGTGATCGTCCATCAGCTAAATTTGGTCATGCACAAAAAAGTCCATCCTTCTCAACATTTTTCTGCTGTCGCCAACTTTTCTGCATTTACTGTATTCCTATTGGCCAGTTCTTTTCTCTTAAAATTTCAAAACAATAAAGGCGGGAAAGTTTTTTATTTTTCAAGAAATTCTAGTTAATAATTTAAAAATATATATTTCCTGGGTTTGACTCTTGGCACGAAATATGGATTGAAATACAGTAAACCTCGGATAAGCCAAACCCGGTTATGACGGACCCTCGGTTACCACGAACCACTTGGTCCGGTCCGCGCCCTGAGATAGGGAATTTGTGTATAAATGGAACGGCTAAGCCGAACTCGGTTAAGCCGAACCCTCGGCTACCACGAACGCCTTTCCGTGGTCCCAGTCCATAAGGTACATGCTTTTTTTACCTCGGTTAACACGAACACCAATTAATTGATCAATTTTTAAAGAATCTTCACTTTTTTTCTTACAAAATTTAACGAATAACTTCTTTTGAGTGACTTTTCAAACTTTGAAATTCGACAGAAAATGAACCAATGATATATTTTTAGTCATTTTTAGTCTCCACAACAACTTACTGTTATANTGAAATTCGACAGAAAATGAACCAATGATATATTTTTAGTCATTTTTAGTCTCCACAACAACTTACTGTTATACAATGGATTTAGCTGTGCTGGGTCACTAAATTAAAGTTAAAATTGATGGAAATTATTGGATTTTATTTGCTTTTGAGTGGATATTTAACAGGAGTATTTTACATGCTTTCTCTCTTACTCCTAGTTTCTCACTCCTTTCTAAACTCAAAGAAAGCAATGTTAGTAGAATTAAATTATGACAAAGCTATTGAAGGTATGACTATTGATTACTTTTGGTTTAGATGACCTACATAACAAATATGGAAAAACTATTTGAGATTAATCACAGGTTTGGAGTGTATCTAAGATTATTGTTATAACATCCTTCCCGTTATACTCTTTAAATTTTATCTTTGAAATAAAATACATAATGTATAACTTAACGATTTTTCAAATAAATTAAGATTTATAGTAATAAACGATTTATAACTTGACTATATTTTAAATAAGTTAAGACTACGAATAAATGATTTCTTTTTTGACGAATTTTGTTGTTCAAATGCGGCAAGTAAGGTTTCTGTTCCAATGACNCTTACTCCTAGTTTCTCACTCCTTTCTAAACTCAAAGAAAGCAATGTTAGTAGAATTAAATTATGACAAAGCTGTTGAAGGTATGACTATTGATTACTTTTGGTTTAGATGACCTACATAACAAATATGGAAAAACTATTTGAGATTAATCACAGGTTTGGAGTGTATCTAAGATTATTGTTATAACACTTACTATTATAAAGTAATGGTAAATTAAAATTACCTCGGCTAAGACGAACAAAGAATTCCTCAAGTTGTATGTTCGGCTTACGCTTAAGCCGAACCTCGGTTACCACGAACCATATTTTCCGGTCCCTTGAAATCCGGCTTATCCGAGGTTTACTCTATGTAGATGTAAACGGTAGCCAGATATTAGCAGATAGATATTGGCAGAAAAACTGATTCCAACTTTTAGGATGGATGATGCACAAAAATTGATGTGTTAAACTGCCGCCCATTGGAGAGGAGTTAGTAAATAGTGATTTTACTTATAAAAGTAATTCACACACATCAATTTTTTTAAATTTGGTCCTAGCCAGTCCTACTCAATTCTGCTCAAGTCCCTCAAAAAGTAAACTTGAATTGGGTTTATGATGAGACTGAAGAGANACTTGAATTGGGTTTATGATGAGACTGAAGAGAAGATTTGATTATTCCAGAAATTCAAGATGAGGATTGCCAATTTACAGAAGAAATAGATGATATCGACCTGGAATAACTTATTGAGAATATTTTTCCAATTAGGCATTTAAATTAAATACATACCCAACGGTTACTGTACACATGTCTTGTTATTATTAACTAATCACGATAATTATCAAAATTATCAAAATTATCATTGATAATAACCACAATTTTTTGATAATAATAAGTGAACCTTGACCAAAAGTGACTTTTCCTTGTTTTATATTATTTTCCAACGATGTAAGTTCTTGAGTTTTCCGATGCAATTAAACTCTTATTGGTAGAAAACGTGACAGCGCTGCACCAAAAATACTCCAAAATTTATGGCACAGTCAGTATTAAAAACATCTAAGCACATAGGTAGGTGCATATTAGGGTATGCGT
>NIPM01000280.1:249076-260228 GCA_002738285.1 Holacanthella duospinosa
CCCATTGGAGAGGAGTTAGTAAATAGTGATTTTACTTATAAAAGTAATTCACACACATCAATTTTTTTAAATTTGGTCCTAGCCAGTCCTACTCAATTCTGCTCAAGTCCCTCAAAAAGTAAACTTGAATTGGGTTTATGATGAGACTGAAGGGAAGATTTGATTATTCCAGAAATTCAAGATGAGGATTGCCAATTTACAGAAGAAATAGATGATATCGACCTGGAATAACTTATTGAGAATATTTTTCCAATTAGGCATTTAAATTAAATACATACCCAACGGTTACTGTACACATGTCTTGTTATTATTAACTAATCACGATAATTATCAAAATTATCAAAATTATCATTGATAATAACCACAATTTTTTGATAATAATAAGTGAACCTTGACCAAAAGTGACTTTTCCTTGTTTTATATTATTTTCCAGCGATGTAAGTTCTTGAGTTTTCCGATGCAATTAAACTCTTATTGGTAGAAAACGTGACAGCGCTGCACCAAAAATACTCCAAAATTTATGGCACAGTCAGTATTAAAAACATCTAAGCACATAGGTAGGTGCATATTAGGGTATGCGTTAATTGAAATTTCAATTCTATTGAACTTAACAATTTACTGAATTCGGGTCATGATCTTGCTCTTCAAAAATCAGTAAGTATAGTACAACAAATTCTTATTTTTTTAATAACCCAATTTTGACATGAANAGTATTAAAAACATCTAAGCACATAGGTAGGTGCATATTAGGGTATGCGTATGTAATAATTGAAATTTCAATTCTATTGAACTTAACAATTTACTGAATTCGGGTCATTATCTTGCTCTTCAAAAATCAGTAAGTATAGTACAACAAATTCTTATTTTTTTAATAACCCAATTTTGACATGAACATTTTAGAGATGCAATGCAAATTCAATACAATACATTATGTAAGTTAACAAAATTTTTTTATCACTTTTTTTATAAACTTACATCGCATCAGTATATTATTGCTTCATGATTTTTATCCTGGTACAGGATGCTTATTTTGTACGATAAATTCAGATGACATGGCATCTTAAATTTTTACCTTATGAGAATAACTCATCCTACTTTTTTTTTCAATGTAAACGAGCTAAGTTGTTTTTCCTATGTATACAGTGTGTTTTAAAATGATGTATTCCATTTTGAATGTAAATAAGTACATAAACTTTTGATTTTAATGAATTATGTTTGATGAGGTTGAATGGGATTGATTAAATTGTCGACTTCTGAACTATAGCGAATATTGGACTCTGAGGAGTTTAGAAATGTGAATAAAGGAAATTTAATGTCAAATTAGAGTGAAAATTCAAGGGTAGGTGACTTAATATATGAAAAATNTGTTGTGAGTCTGGTCTAAATCGACCAACTTACCTTGGTTAAGTTGGACGAAAGTCCCAGAATTCCACAACTCTAACTTTCACAATTAATTTAAATTAATTAATTTTCTAAAATGATTTAAACTTTAAACTAAATTTATTTAATCTTTCTGATTTGTTTTAAATTGTGGTTTTTCCCACTAATAAACTTTAAACTCTAAACCTGGAACAGTCCTGGCTTCACTTGCCTGACAACCGATAGTACAAAATAAAGTATCAATTATTAATTTTTAAATAAAAGAAAATCCCTATTCAATAAAAATTACACAAAGCTAAAAATTGATAAATAGTTTTTCTTTTGTTATTTCTTTTATTCAACAAAAAAAACNAATAAAAATTACACAAAGCTAAAAATTGATAAATAGTTTTTCTTTTGTTATTTCTTTTATTCAACAAAAAAAACTCTAAATTTTTAGAACAATAATTATTTAACCAATTTTCTTATTGGTCTTCCAATTTCCTACTCAANAAAAAAAACTCTAAATTTTTAGAACAATAATTATTTAACCAATTTTCTTATTGGTCTTCCAATTTCCTACTCAAGGTTTAAATTAAGCTACTCAAGCTGGATCTAGAATTGGAATGATCCTTCTAACCTAAAATCCTGGGTTTTTATACTCAGTAAGACTAGCGTGCTTCGTGCACAATATTCTATTATTATTATAAAACAATAGAATAATAATCTACTAATCCTACAAAACAAAAAGGTAAGAATATACATAAATTAATAATATTTTAACAAAAGANATCTACTAATCCTACAAAACAAAAAGGTAAGAATATACATAAATTAATAATATTTTAACAAAAGACAAATAATTCTACATAAATTATTTTTAAAAGAAAAAGAAAAAGAAAAAACTAACTATTATTAGTTACAAGTAACTGATTTGTAACAATATGTCAATGAATCGGCAATTTGGCGTATGCATCTGACATTTATTGGCGGACTAATTAATTTTCGAATAAATTTTCCATTATATAAATTTAATAAAACCCCAAAAAATACCTCAACATATTGCCTAGCAGATTGAATCTGAAATAATAGACGAAACAAATGAATCAAAGTAAAAACCCAAGAAACCTGCACAATAAACATAAACAAAACTTAAAATACTTAATAAACTAAACATCAACAAAGACCTAATAAACCTAATGTATTTTGTCAGAGGAGTTAACGAATAGATTGAAATTATGTGACTTGTTATAAATAAGGATTTCCGAAAGACAATCCAACCCGGACAGATGATTCGAATTGGAGAACCCGGTATATTTGGGGAAGGTCGTGGTTTGTGTAGGGCAGTGTTTTTGTTGAGGTACCTTAGAAGAAACCAAAGAAATATCTCTCTGGCAATAGTGCTTTGGATTTAAGAGTGAACTTATTATAATGAATCATCATGGTTCATGCATGATTATTCCACAAACAGACTGTCGACAGACACCGAAAACCAAATAATTAATAATAACTTAGGTCGTCTCCACAAGACAAGTACTATTATTATTAAGGTTAAACAAAATAAATCAAAAAAAGGTAAGACGATTTTGTAAAATATTTTCATAGTCTACCATTAATTATAATGTTCATATGGAAATTGCATTCTGAAATACAGGGTGGCTTATCTTTAGTGTCGCCGTAGACAAGCCAGAGAAGTGCTGCTGGTGCCCAACTGCCCATAGTTACAATTTTTACATGTAAGTCAAAGGAGTTTTTGAACTTGGCCACAGCAGAATTCTTGTTCAATTCTATTTTTAATCTCAAAGTCAGTTGCGTTTTGCCTGGCTTGATGATTCCGCTTATGAACCTGCATTTTATTGTTTCAACGATTTAAAGTCTAGGCCACTATGANTTGCCTGGCTTGATGATTCCGCTTATGAACCTGCATTTTATTGTTTCAACGATTTAAAGTCTAGGCCACTATGAGACACCTAAGAAGCACCATCACGTAGTCAATATGTCCAACAGTCGGCAAAAGGGAGATTTAGGGCTAATTTCCGGCTAATAAAATTTATTTTTGTTGTAAGAAAATGAATACTTTTTTGGAAGCTTTTTTCCAGCTTTTTTCCGCTTTCACCAAATTCAGAAAAAAGCAGCCAACACACTATTTGGAAAGTAGGGGTGATGTTAGCCGACTAAAATTATTTTAGACTTCAATTTTAAAATTAATGAAAAAGTTTGCATATTCTCAACATTTTGTTAGAATGATCTCAGATTCAAAAATAAGACAAAAAGCTACGTTTTGGATTTTTGTTGGATGNTCTCAACATTTTGTTAGAATGATCTCAGATTCAAAAATAAGACAAAAAGCTACGTTTTGGATTTTTGTTGGATGGGATGATACATCATCCAACAAAATGTACCGATCCTTCCTCTTACTTTCACTGAAAAGAACAGTGGTATGTTGATAATGACCGCGCGTTAAATCTAAAGGGAGGGAGTTTGTCTTATTCTCCAAATTCAAAAGTGAAAACTGAAAAGCAACAAAAATTTCTAATTGATTAATTTGTAATATCTATTCATAATTTGTACTTGCTTAATTGAAGAAATGGTTTAATTTAATTAAAATTAACTTACCGTTTTGAATTAAACAAAATTTCACCTAAAGCGACATCAACTGAGGATCAGGTGAGTTAAAACTGAATACTTTACCAATCAAAATAGAAAATTTTTGAAAACCAAATTAACATAAATGATTTTAAGTTAAGTTACATAAATATAAATGGTAGTGGGTGTAAAACTGGACTAGGTTCACTGAGTGAACTAAATAGATTTTTTCACATACCGGTCATTTCAATTGAAGAGAGGACCTGGGCAACAGCACGCTACTTGGAAACAAAAAGTCCGAGAATTATTAAAGCAGAGTGGCCTTTCCAGTCACCTCCAACACAATCGGTAATCATTATTTAAACTAATAAATATTAGTTACTTGTTCACCTTAGCCTCATAATGTTACTCACAGGCAATCCGACGGCTAACCACAACAGTTTTTTGTCTTACCTTTGAACCTGAGATCATTGTAATAAAACGTTGAGAATATGTAAACTTTTTCATTAAATTTAAAATTGCAGACCTAGTATAGTTTTAGGCTAACTTCACTCCTACTTTCACAACAGTGTGTTGGCTGCCTTTTTCTAAATTTGGTGAAAGCGAAAGAAAGGATCGGTACTTTTTGTAGGTTTGTAGTGCAGAATAGATTCACCTACAAATACAGTGCACGACGGTTATAAGAGAACCCTCCATCATCTGAAAATGCTGCTCTTATAACCGTTTGTTCTTACAACGCTTATAAGAGCAGGATGTTCTTATAAAAAGTATTTGGCAAAAAATTTTTTTTTTTTTGCAAAATTTATTTTTTACTAGCCACTCAGTTCGTCTAACGATTCGTTTCCTTGACTAATTATTTATTAAAATAATTAGTAATTTTGGACTAAACTCTATTAGCAATTCTACGCTCTAATATTGCATTTTCAATTTATAGATAATTTCAATTCTAAATCTCCTGGCATCTCGGCTTGATTACCAATATTTTTTGAGAGTGTCAAGATACTCTCTGCTCTTATATCCAACTCCCGCTTCAAAAATTAGCCAGCAAAAGGCAGTTCTTTTGCTGGCTATATGCGTTGTTCTTATAACGCGTTGATGCCCCATGCTAAATACATTAGAGCAAACCAAACACGCAAAATTCTGCTCTTATAACCCGAATGTTCTTATAAAGTCTAATAAACGTCGTGCACTGTAGTATTATCCGGTTAAGGTAACATCTTACTAGCAAAATAAAATACTTGACATAATAGGAAAAACCGGAAAGAAACTAGGATTTTAAGAGCAGAGACGATGATTTTAAGACTCAAAGAGACGAGGATTTTAACAGCCAAACGGAGACAAAAAATTAGCATCATTGGCAAATTTAAAAGCAATGTGATGTTCAAAATTACTCTTTTCTTAGACCCAATGAAATATAAGATAGTATGTGACATAATAGTAGAAAGCAGAAAGAGCCGAGCGATTATTCTATTCTAACTCGCAACATTTTCTACATAAGAACTTATTTATACGGGACAGGGTATGCATAGTGTGATTATGTGTTTGTGTATTGACGAAGAAGAATGAAAAAGAATAAGTTTATGTTAAGGTAGCCAACTTGACAAAATCGAGTATATAATAATTAAAATCAAATGCAGACGTCATTAGTGTAAGGACCCAAAAATTAAAGAAAAGTTTACTGTTGAGTTGACTGTGTGCTGTGCGTACTGATTACAGACTGACGACGGATTGTGTAAGACTCACACCTGGCGCATGTCAACAACGAAACTGACGCCATACCGTTGCATTATTTAACTCTAACTTTATTGCATTCCAATCCAAAGTTTGCATCAGTTGTGTTTGTGGCCTTGAGATGTGACGGTTGAGCAGATAAAGAAGACATTTTTGGATTATTTTCGCTCTTTCGTCAAGTTTTTTAGACTCCGTCGTCCATTGTTACCATTATCAGGTTAGTAGTAGCTGTCTTTAAATTGTTCTGTCTTGCCACAACAATTAACTACGCGTTTAGGTAGTCGTAGTTCGTAACATAGTTCCAATCTTCGATCAGATCGAGATCGACTTCCTTTGTTGAACAGGAGATCCAGAAGCCGGAACTTTTTATCGTTGTTAGGAAGATCGAAATAAAATTTGAAAGCTTGCTGAACTTTGGTCTAAAGATTAGGATCGAGGTCGACGTCCACCAATCTCTCGATCTGGAAATCGAGATCGAGTTCGCTACATGTCGGTCTTTTAACCAAATGATCAAGGTTGATATTTACTAATACCTTACGAAACTATCCAGGGAAACCCGATACTCTCTAGCACAACCATCTAATCACCTATTCGTTCAATTTATCTTTTATTCAACCATGCCTTGTATCGTAATTCAATAACCTTTCTATTTTTATACGGTTGTATGTTGATGTTCGTAGACAGAACAGCTGACTATAGCTGTCTCATTAACAGTTTACTACCTAGCTAGCGTGAGGTCAATTTCGATCGAGATCGACATTGGCGTAGCTTTTCTTCCNTCATTAACAGTTTACTACCTAGCTAGCGTGAGGTCAATTTCGATCGAGATCGACATTGGCGTAGCTTTTCTTCTAACCAAAGGTCGAGATCGATCGATCTCTCGGCCAAGAGATCGCGATCAGCACTAGTCGATCTTTTGTTTTAAAGATCGAGATCGGTACTTGTCGATTTCTCAACCAAAATATTGAGATCGAGATCAGACCTTTGTCGATCGTTCTAACTAAAGAATGATATCGGTGCCAGTTGATTCTTCGACCAAACGGTCGAGATCGAGATCAGTACCCACGGATCGATCTCTCCAACATCGAGCCATCTACCCATCGATCGAGATGGATGGGTCAGTGTTGCAACTTAGTCGTAAATGTGACATAAACCGCTTGGTTTGCTTATAAATCTTCCGCTTTTTTTTTTATAAATAATTTTCATTCTACAGGATGAGTTTTTTACGACTATCCAGGGATACCAACAGTACCCTATTATCACCCACACATCCCTTTAGTTTCAAATTTCATCAAGTAGATACTACCGGCTGTCCGGTTGCGAATGGGATTTTTTTTTCTTTTTTCCCTATACTCAAAAGTTGAACAAATATCCTTCCTATGTCACTACCTTGGGTGACGCTACAAAGATGGGCAAATCGACAAACCATAATTCAAACATTATGGATAAATTTTTAGCAGCTGAAATAAATATAAAATATTAAGTGAATCCTAATACAACAGTTTTTAAGCTAAATTAAAATAATATTTAAATTATTTTCTGTCTGTTTTGGCAGATGAAACGAAAGCAGACCCAAATAACACGACAGGTGCAGATTAGTGTTAAATGTGGCTGTAACCCCCATTTCTGCCTGTCACTAGGCAGCGGGAATTAGTGCTGCTTCCTCTGGAACTTGGATTTAAAAGACAAAATATAATGATGTAAATTTTAATTCACTAATTCAATAATACATTAATCTAAATCCAAGTTTCAAATATTCTTTATAAACTACCAATCGTATAAGCCCATCCCTCTGACTGCTATAAAATTGGATCTAGGCGAGCAGAAAGAGCGTGGTGAGATCCGATTACCAACCACAAAGAAATGGTGACTATGTTAGTCATGGATGGGTTTATACGATTGGTAGTTTATAAAAATATTTGAAACTTGGATTTAAATTAATGTGTTATTGAAATTAGTGAATTAAAATTTACATCATTATATTTTCTCTTTTAGATTCAAACTCCAGGGGAAGCAGCACTAATTCCCCCTGTCTATTGACAGGGAAAAATGGGAGCTACAGCCACATTTAACACTTATGTTAGATTTTTTACTAATCTGCACCTTTCGTGTTATTTGGGTCTGCCTTCGTTTCATCTGCCAAAACAGACAGAAAATTATTTTAATATTATTTTAATTTAGCTTAAAAAAACTGTTGTATTAGGATTCACTTAATATTTTATATTTAATTCAGCCGCTAAAATTTATCCATAATGTTTGAATTATAGTTTGTCGATTTTCCCATCTTTGTAGCGTCACCCAAGGTAGTGAGAGAGGAAGGATATTTGTTCAACTTTTGAGTATAGGGAAAAAAATTAAAAAAAATCCCATTCGCAACCGGACAGCCGGTAGGCTAGTTGGGTATCTCTGAATAGTCGCTAAAAACTCACCCTGTAGTTTAGTCGAAATGTCACTGATTATGTATCTGAATTTCTTTTACTTTTAGTATTACTGTTATTTTACAGCATGAGCGCTCCACCGAGGAGCCATGGGAATTTCTCATATAGGAGGGGATTTTCTGATTCCTTCACTTCATCTTCAACGGCTGGATCTTCAAAATTCAATATCAATGGAACAGGCTCACAGTTTGCTAGAGGATGTCGCCGTGGATACCAAAATACGAATTCTTTCACCCATATTCCACACATGGGTGTTCATAATTCAAGGGCGCATTGCAAAAGGATAGGCAGTAGAACCTTAAGTTCATCTGGTGGTAGAGGTCGAAGGTAAGTAATACTACGAAGTAGCATGTTGGGTTGGGATATAACATTAGAGTATTGAACCCTTAGTTACGGCTATTAAAAAACCCTTTTCATTCGAATCCTATTCACAAAGGTAAACGACGATTTTTGAACTAACTGATGATGAGATTGGGGAAATTTTAAGCTTCGCAGAGGCCATTCACGTATACGTGAAATAACTAAGATTGTATTAAAAACAAGAGAAAGGGGCCTAATCTGGCGAAATGACATATTTTAAGGCAATTTTAAGCAGACAAAAGTCTAAATACTCTCAATTATGTTAGAAATCTTTACACCACTCGAAATTACGCCGATGCATTTGCCGATGAACTCCCTGGACTAGTTTCCAGAGACCCTGACGAAGTCATCACGATTCTTAGTTCAAAGGAAAGATCGTTCGAAGAATTATTAAGCTCAGAATATTGGAATTCTGAGGCGGATAAATTGCCCACTCTCATTCAGATATTGGGAGAAAAGCTATGTGGACCATCTAACCTGCTCATGCAAAGGAATCAATTGGTTGCTAAATGTTGCCGACCCTCATTCTTAGATCAATTGACAAACTTTACTGTAAGACTCTCCGAAGATCAGCAGTTGCATCAACTGTCATCTCTTAGTATAAGTGGAGAATCCGCAAACAGGTATTTTTTTAAACTTAGTTTTGAAAGAACAAATATTAATTTTAAATTGCTCAAAATTAGGCAGCAAGGCGATGGTGGTTTCACGCTTATAGTACTGGACAATGTACACAGTTTTTGTAAGTTTGTCAACGAAAAAATGCCAAATCAGATTCCTGAAAAATTTTTGGCACTTGCGACATCTGTTACATTGGTCATCGGTGCTCTAAAAACAAATCCATCCTGTCGGAATAAATTAAATGAGTTGGATGATTTGAAGGAGAAATTTGAAAAGCTCAAACATTCAATTCAACAGTATAAGATGAAGAGAGATGAAGCAATGAATTGCAGCACTGGTGCGTCTTCAGCATACAGGATGAGACAGTTGAATGCTGTGGACCGCCTATGGAAGGAAGCACCTCCAAATGATTTCAGAAGCATTCCAGTGGTTCCTACACCAGAAGAACTTCTTTCGGACCAGAAAGTTTTTTTAAGACCAAGTTTGACAAAAGGGAAATATCCTTCAGCACAGGACTATCTAGATGTCCAATATCGTTTGCTGAGAGAAGACTTTGTTGCTCCTCTTCGGAAGGGTATCCAGGACTACTTTTTGATTAAGTGAGACAAAATTTTTCGTAATTTTGGAACTTAACTTTTAGTAATGATAAAATCAATTAACACTATGACCAATTAGTAATAATAAATTCCAATTCACATCTTTTATTATCACTTCTAGAGACGGAAGAAAACAAATGAGCCCAGGCAGTGTTAAGGTATACCTTAACTGCCAATTATTTCCTCGTCTTAATTTCGACAGAAATACGCCATATTATGTCATGCGGTTGGATTACGGCAACAGCAGATATCTGAGAAAAGTCAAGTGGGATAAATCCAAACGACTTCTCAATGGCAGTCTCCTACTCCTCACCAAGGATAATTTTGAAACAGTCTACTTTGCCACCATTTGCAAAAGGGAGTCGCAGGAACTTGAAAGAGAAGGGATTTTTGGAATCAACTGGGAAGGATCGAAACCGGAATTTTCAACGGAATTCTACTTCGATGTCTTGGAATGCGACGTCTATTTTGAAACTTATCGGTAATTGAAAATTATTTACTACAAGAAGGAAAATTTTCTTAGCCAATGAGGAGGATTTGAATAATTTGTTGTCTTCTTAGGCATACGTTGACAGCTCTGAAAGGAATTGAGCTAGAGGGTTTTCCTATGGCGAAATACATCGTCGATGCTGACATTGCTTTACGAAGTCCTTCTTACATTCAAAAAATTGACAAACCGGTTAATTTTCGAATGTTGATGCCCAATATAAACAAAGAGGACGAAATTTTTGCAGGGAACTATGGATTGGCTGATATCCGTGAAATCTGTACTTGGCCTACAGCGTATGAGCTAGGAATGGATCCCTCTCAGTACAGAGCGTTTTGCGCTGCTATCACAAGAGAGATCAGTATAATTCAAGGACCTCCGGGTAAACTATAATATTTTTTTATTATGGACCAGTTTCGTGCTATTAGAAGAACGGTAAGTTAATATTTATCTGTTTATTAGGGACTGGTAAAACCTTCATCGGAATTCAAATCGCTAAATTTCTGTTGGTCAACAAAAAATACTTCTTTCCTGAAGAGAAAAAAGAAATAGAGACACTTTCTGAAAATTCCAATGAAGCGAGATATGAAGAATCATATGATGGACGTCCGGTTTTGGTCGTATGTTACACCAACCATGCCTTAGATCAGTTTCTAGAAGCCATTATAGCAATTATGAAGGAATTGGGCATAAACCCAAAAGATCAACTCATTCGCGTCGGAGGTCAAACCAAATCAGACGTTATGAAACAACTAGATGTCCAATATCGTTTGCTGAGAGAAGACTTTGTTGCTCCTCTTCGGAAGGGTATCCAGGACTACTTTTTGATTAAGTGAGACAAAATTTTTCGTAATTTTGGAACTTAACTTTTAGTAATGATAAAATCAATTAACACTATGACCAATTAGTAATAATAAATTCCAATTCACATCTTTTATTATCACTTCTAGAGACGGAAGAAAACAAATGAGCCCAGG
>NIPM01000281.1:0-41042 GCA_002738285.1 Holacanthella duospinosa
GAAGCAGAGAGAGGGGTCGGCAGGTTCTCTGTTAATTGAGGTGGAGTACTTAGATGCAAAGTGACCATACCTCATTCTTCGACTTTGAGTTCATTCTGTCAACTTTCTGCTGTCGTTAAAATAATTTTTGCTAATGTATATGTTAACTCAAACATACGCTAACTTCATTACCTCCAACTTTTGTATTTCTCACTATTTATTTACTGTCTCAAAAAATTTTTGGTAAAACCGACTTTCTACGGCCCGGATTAATTTGGCGGGCCCTGTACAGCATGAACCAATTTAATCCGGGCCGTAGAAAGTCGCTTTCACCAAAAAAAATTTGAGACAGCAAATAAATAGTGCGAAATACAAAAGTTGGAGGGAATGAAGTTAGCGTGTGTTTGAGAAAACATTTCTCTGCGAGAATTAATTATTTAACAAGAGCAGCAGAGAGTTGAGAGAATGAGTGCAACAGTGCAACAGTCCCTTTGCATCTACTCCACCTCACTTCAGAGAGAACCTATCGACTCTTCACTTTACCTCTCTGCTTTCATCATTTACACTGCTTTGCAATAACTTGTCTAAATCTAACCTGACTTAAAAAAAAATTTTTTTTTAACAAACGCCATTTTATAGTGCTGAAAGATGAGTAATTGAGAGAAATAACCAACTAGAGGAATGGGATACGATTTCTTGACATCTATTCCATCTGACTCAACTGAGAACCTGCCGACCCCTCTCTGCTTTGCTCCATTGCNATACGATTTCTTGACATCTATTCCATCTGACTCAACTGAGAACCTGCCGACCCCTCTCTGCTTTGCTCCATTGCTTTGCATTAGTGTGTCTAATCGGAACAGATATTTTATAGTGATTACAATAAAATTAACTTCACTTCCATTATTTACTAATTGTGTATCGCCTGCCCCAAGCCGTTTTTGGTGAAAGGCGAAGAAAGAAGGCGAAAGAAGAAGAAAGAAGAAAGAAAGAAGGCGAAATAAATTGGTTCATGCTGTATGTTTTATGTGTTAGTAATTTACTTTTTCGTTTTAAATGTTTGAATTGATNTTGAAACCGCAATCCTTCAAGAGCCGGTGTGATACCTGGTCATGTAGTGTCTCTTACACACACATAGATATACGAAGATCTGCCAAGTGCGGTTGGATTGAACCAAAAGGGACTCAAAAAAAAACTTAGAATAATTTCACATCAATGTTATGTGTATGTGTCCCTCTTGAGCGATGAANCCTTCAAGAGCCGGTGTGATACCTGGTCATGTAGTGTCTCTTACACACACATAGATATACGAAGATCTGCCAAGTGCGGTTGGATTGAACCAAAAGGGACTCAAAAAATAACTTAGAATAATTTCACATCAATGTTATGTGTATGTGTCCCTCTTGAGCGATGAAATGACCTCTACAAATGTTGCTTACCGATCCATGCGGAATATGTAAGAATTTTTTGAGTTTTTTACTCTCCCGTTCTGACCTGCCTTGCATATTTTGTCACTTGGGTTTTAAAAATAACTCCTGTTGAGTCAGCCTCAATTCTCCCTCCAAAAAAAAATAATGCAATTCGCATTTGGTCCCCGCCAAACTCTCATTCCCTTCACAACGCAGGGATGTTTCCAACTACAGAAGCCTTAGTCAAACCTCAACTTTTAAAGAGGTAAAACAGGGCTCGCCAAATTAACCCGGGCCTTCTTTCTCCGCCTTTCACCAAAAACGGCTTAGGGCAGGAGATATTACAATTAGTAAATAATGGAAGTAAAGTTTCGATTCATGCAAATCCTAATGCAAAGCAGGAAAGCAAAGCAGAGAGACAGAGAGAGGGGTCGGCAAGTTCTCTGTTGAGTGGGGTGGAGTAGATACCAAGGGATCCTATTCCATTCCACGACTTGGTTATTTCTTTCAATTAACCACCTTTTAGCATTACAGAATGGCTATAGTTTACAAAAAAAATCAAAATCAACTTTGATTCGACACGGTAATGCAAAGCAGTGCAAAGGATGAAAGCAGGGAAGCAGAGAGAGGGGTCGGCAGGTTCTCTGTTAATTGAGGTGGAGTACTTAGATGCAAAGTGACCATACCTCATTCTTCGAACTTGAGTTCATTCTGTCAACTTTCTGCTGTCGTTAAAATAATTTTTGCTAATGTATATGTTAACTCAAACATACGCTAACTTCATTACCTCCAACTTTTGTATTTCTCACTATTTATTTACTGTCTCAAAAATTTTTTGGTAAAACCGACTTTCTACGGCCCGGATTAATTTGGCGGGCCCTGTACAGCATGAACCAATTTAATCCGGGCCGTAGAAAGTCGCTTTCACCAAAAAAAATTTGAGACAGCAAATAAATAGTGCGAAATACAAAAGTTGGAGGGAATGAAGTTAGCGTGTGTTTGAGGAAACATTTCTCTGCGAGAATTAATTATTTAACAAGAGCAGCAGAGAGTTGAGAGAATGAGTGCAATAGAGTATGGTCCCTTTGCATCTACTCCACCTCACTTCAGAGAGAACCTATCGACTCTTCTCTTTACCTCTCTGCTTTCATCATTTAAAGTGCTTTGCAATAACTTGTCTAAATCTAACCTGACTTAAAAAAAATTTTTTTTTTTAACAAACGCCATTTTATAATGCTGAAAGATGAGTAATTGAGAGAAATAACCAACTAGAGGGATGGGATACGATTTCTTGACATCTATTCCATCTGACTCAACTGAGAACCTGCCGACCCCTCTCTGCTTTGCTCCATTGCTTTGCATTAGTGTGTCTAATCGGAACAGATATTTTATAGTGATTACAATAAAATTAACTTCACTTCCGTTATTTACTAATTGTGTATCGCCTGCCCCAAGCCGTTTTTGGTGAAAGGCGAAGAAAGAAGGCGAAAGAAGAAGAAAGAAGAAAGAAAGAAGGCGAAATAAATTGGTTCATGCTGTATGTTTTATGTGTTAGTAATTTACTTTTTCGTTTTAAATGTTTGAATTGATCAGTTTTATGTGAGTAGTTTCAATAATCATTGAGATAAGGCTAAATGTTTTACTTTACCTTTAGGATTACCTCCACTCATCAAATTGGATCTCAGCAGAAGGTATTTTATAAATCTAACCTGATTTGATTTCAATTATACCTGATTTGAATTGAATTATACCTGATTTGGTTTGAATCGAATTATATGAAGGATTTCAAATGTCTATTGTTCGAAAAAAATAATCTTATTTTGGTAAAATATATTGTGAGGATGTTGTACTCTGTGTCCTGTCTCCTGACAGGACAAAAGACCAATAGACAGAATACAACACCGACCCCTCGTATCAACTCGGAACCACCAAAATCCCAAACCCAAATGACTGACCTGACCTGACGAATGGACCAGCGACGTGACAAACCAATGACTCCTGACTCACAAGACGACACCTGACACGACTTGACCTAGGTTCCAGATTGACTGACACTAGCGACGACTGACAAAAAAGACAATAACGGACGACTGACTCGACCTACAAAAATCCAATCTTTATTTTTAACAAAAAAACTCAATGTCCATAGTACCAACTGATGATCCGAGGACAAAACACCAACTGGACTAAAGACAACCAAAAACTCCTCATGCAATTCCTTTTTTTTCTTTTTGGAATTGCATGGGGAGAAAAACCAACCAGTCAAAACTCTCCTCCATCATCCTCACTCTCACATTAACAGAAAAACTCCACATCGGTAAATTGAATTATGCAAGTCTGCATGTTATCATAAAATTTCATAAATTTTAACATAAATATATATATTTTTTTTATTTAATAATAATTATAAATTATTATTGAAGCGGCGCCTCGTCTCAGGGCCCCCTCCCTTCACTAAGGACTGTCCTCAGTTCTTGGGGTTGTGTGGACGCTGGATGAGGCAGTCCCTAGCCTCATGCCCCTTGAGGTGGCAGATGAAGCACCTGCGACGTTGTGGAGCGGTGCGGCGCTTCTTCGGAGCTGGGCGGGTTCCTCCAGAACCATGGGCTCGTATGACGACTGGAGCTATGATTGGTGCGGCTATTGGCCGCATCACTTCCAGAAGGTCCCTGGCAGAGCGGACCATAACGTAGGGCATCTCCAAGCCCTGTGCCGCTGCTGGCCGTGGTGGAGGATGAAAAATCTTCGGTATCGCAAAGCGTGCCATGGCCAGTGGCGGTCTGTCCGCTGCCCGCGGTGCCGTACCCGCTGCACGCGGAATCGGAGCCGCTGCCCGCGGTGCTGAACTTGCTGCTCGTGGTGCTGAACTCGCTGCCCGCGGAGCTGAACCTGCCGGTTTTTGATGAGGAGGCCTTGGTGTTGGAGGTGTTGTTGCCTCTCGCATTTTCATCGTCTCCTCCACATCATTCAGGAACTTCTTTAGGCTGCCGGCTTTGCTGGAACTGGTTCTTGGGAGACGAGGAATGGGAGGCAACTGATGTCCTGACGGAGGCGGCACTGAGCCACCAGTCGCCGCTCCCACTCCACTTCTTGCCGTTGTAGCAGTTCCCGCTCCCGCAGCTGGCGCTCCTTCCCTTGACATCACCACTGTGGTGGCGTCTTCAAAATCTATATCCATACCTGAAATAAATCATAAAACCATTAGAAAATTACAAAAAAAAAATTGTAAAATCGTTACCAACTAACGGTAAGTATCAAAAAAATTACAAAAATTTTATAATTATACACTTGTCAACCTATGACAAGTACACTAACCCTCCATTCTGGTTAATCCGAGTCTGAAAATCCAAGGCGTCGAGGTTTCCTCCGAAGTCGCACTGAGCGTTTTAGTTTTGGTGGTGACTTGGCTGCTTCTGGAGACGAAATACGAGCTCCAATCTGAGCTCCTGGAGGTTTCATAACCCCCTGACCGCCACTAGGACTCCTTTGAAAGGCCACCTGACGCCTTAACGGTACAAATTCAGACGACGAAGTCTGAATTTGACTAATTCTATCAAACGATTTTGATTTTTCTGAATTAGTTTTTGAACTAATAAGTCTACTGGACTTACCAGTAGACTTACTACTAATTTGCGTAGGCAAATTTTCATCATTAGATGAAGTCGAACTCATCGACTTATCTCTCTTTCCCGTTGTATGGGACTTATCCCATGAGGGGGAAATAGAATCCAATTCACTAAAAAAGGAACTAAGTCGTTGACATGTACAACTACATGTCTTTTCCTTTTACCACTTAGTAATTTGATCTTATAGTCTACTGGACCTATTTGTCCAGTAATCTCAAAGGGACCAACCATTTGAGCTAGGAAAGCCTGTGTAAGACCTTTCTTTCTTACAGGCACTATACGGAGAACTTTATCTCTTATGTAAAACCTAGTAAGAACCCGTTTCTTATCGTACCTTTTTGCAATTCCTTTTTTTTTCTTTTTGGAATTGCATGGGGAGAAAAACCAACCAATCAGAACTCTCCTCCATCATCCTAACTCTCACATTAACAGAAAAACTCCACATCGGTAAATTGAATTATGCAAGTCTGCATGTTATCATAAAATTTCATAAATTTTAACATAAATATATATTTTTTTTTATTTAATAATAATTATAAATTATTATTGAAGCGGCGCCTCGTCTCAATATAATAAAATTGAAAGTTTTGTTGGAGAAAGTGAATCTTATGCAATCCGTCTCCTTGTTATGTAGAAAATGAAGGAGAAAGTACTTATAATGAAATCGGTACATATACGTGGTGAGTAATTTTTTTAGTACCCTAGAAAGCACGCTTTCACATGACGTCATTTTTCCATGTCACAGTGAGGGGTTTTGCAAACATGTCATTTTTTTAACAATTCATCTCACGGCTCTTGTGTGAGTTCCATCACAGCATACATGGGCATGTTAACTGCCCTCCTGCCCTCACTAACCTACCTTGCCCTCGTGCCCTCATGGTCTCACGAATCAAGTCTGCCCTCGTGCCCTCGTACCCTCTTGCCCTCACGAATTAAGTCTGACATCCTGCCCTCATCGAGAGAGCAGGAGGGCTCTTTGCTCATCTAAGAATAAAAGCGAGAGAAATATTCCGATGCAAATAAAGCGAATCATTTAGAAATTGGAGTAGGAACAAGGTAGTGTACTCCNTCTTTGCTCATCTAAGAATAAAAGCGAGAGAAATATTCCGATGCAAATAAAGCGAATCATTTAGAAATTGGAGTCGGAACAAGGTAGTGTACTCCATGACTCTGACTCTGACTCTGACTCTGACTCTCATAACTCTGACTCCAAGGGTTTTGGGAGTCAGAGTCATGACTCTGGGAGTCGACTCCCAGACTTGGGAGTCATGACTCTTTTGAAACATGCGCACATGGGCATATGGGACTATTTTTTAACAAAATTTACATGCAAATATTATTTCGATAGTTATTTTTACAAAGAAATATTTAAAAAAAAGTTACAAATTGTTTATTTAACCTAATGAAAGTGGCTTTTTTAGTTTCTTGTTGTCAAGGAAACTGAGAAAATTAGCAAACTTAGAAACAAGGAAACTAAATGTATAAAAGAAAATTCAATTTCAGACCCGATTTTCCAATTTTGTATTATGTAACTCCGGAGTCGAGAGTCATGACTGACTCTGACTCAGAGTCGACTCCCAAAATTCAAGGAGTCAGAGTCATGACTCCGAGAGTCGACTCCCAACATTTAGAGAGTCAGAGTCATGACTCTCAGAGTCAATGACTCTGACTCCGGCCAAACTGGGAGTCATGGAGAACACTAATTTGCAGGGACAATAGTCACAGGAACAGAGATGGGCATACAGTAGTCAAAAGACTAGTTCCGCAGTTACTCTTAAGTAGTGTGTAAAGTGACTCTGACTCCTGAGTCATGACTCTGACTCTAAGAATTATTTGGGAATCAGAGTCATTATGACTCTGACTCACTCGCTGTTTGAGAGTCAGAGTCATGACTCTCAGAGTCAATGACTCTGACTCCGGTCAAACTGGGAGTCATGGAGAACACTAATAAGCAGGGACAATAGTCACAGGAACAGAGATGGGCATACAGTAGTCAAAAGACTAGTTCCGCAGTTACTCTTAAGTAGTGTGTAAAGTGACTCTGACTCCTGAGTCATGACTCTGACTCTGACTCTGACTCTCATGACTCTGACTCTCAGGGTTTTTGGGAGTCGGGAGTCATTTGATGACTCTGACTCCAAGGGTTTTGGGAGTCAGAGTCATGACTCTGGGAGTCGACTCCCAGACTTGGGAGTCATGACTCTTTTGAAACATGCGCACATGGGCATATGGGACTATTTTTTAACAAAATTTACATGCAAATATTATTTCGATAGTTATTTTTACAAAGAAATATTTAAAAAAAGTTTACAAATTGTTTATTTAACCTAATGAAAGTGGCTTTTTTAGTTTCTTGTTGTCAAGGAAACTGAGAAAATTAGCAAACTTAGAAACAAGGAAACTAAATGTATAAAAAAAAATTCAATTTCAGACCCGTTTTCCAATTTTGTACTATGTAACTCCGGAGTCGAGAGTCATGACTGACTCTGACTCAGAGTCGACTCCCAAAATTCAAGGAGTCAGAGTCATGACTCCGAGAGTCGACTCCCAACATTTAGAGAGTCAGAGTCAATGAGTCTGACTCCGGCCCAACTGGGAGTCATGGAGAACACTAGAACCAAGGTCTAAACTCAGATACAAATAANGGAGTCAGAGTCATGACTCCGAGAGTCGACTCCCAACATTTAGAGAGTCAGAGTCAATGACTCTGACTCCGGCCCAACTGGGAGTCATGGAGAACACTAGAACCAAGGTCTAAACTCAGATACAAATAAGAGGACATCAGAAACAAAAAAATGATGACAACGTACTTTTCAAATTATAATGTTGTATTTGTAAATATTATTACCGTGATTATTGGCAACTTGGAATTTTTTGATAAAAAAAAACGCATTTGTTTATGATTGCTCGCTGATTTAAATATTTTTCAAATAAAATTAAAGTCAAGTCCGATCATTACATTTGCATTTTAAACTAGGTTTCAATTCAAATAAACAGAAATAGCAATACAACAGAAATTATGTTTATGTGCGGGCAAGTTAACTGGTCTAGTGCCCTCACGATCCAAAACTACACTCCTGACCTCACGCCCTCATAAACCAAGCCTGCCCTAATGTCCCATCACTACCCAAGTCTGCCCTCCTGCAGTCGTGCCCTCACGAACCAACCTTGCCCTCAGGTCTGCTCTCATCAAGAGGGCACGAGGACACTTTGCCCATGTATGCACCACAGACTCTAGGTAACACTAATTGTAATTTTTTGGAGCCTATTGGACTAACCTAGAATNATCAAGAGGGCACGAGGACACTTTGCCCATGTATGCACCACAGACTCTAGGTAACACTAATTGTAATTTTTTGGCGCCTATTGGACTAACCTAGAATATCGCATGACTCACATTATAGCCTGAGTCAGAGTCATTGACTCATTGAGTCGACTCTCTGACTCTTTGCATTTAGTGAGTCAGAGTCAGAGTCAAAGGTTAAATTTTTTGGGAGTCGACACTCTTTTGGGTTTTTAGCGTGTGAGTCAGAGTCAATGACTCATGAGCCAAAGAGTCGACTTTTGAGTCAGATGACAATTTTTTAAATTAATTAAAACAAATTGGTTACTCGTCTAATTATTGCTTTGATATTAACTAATGTTAATTAAGTTCACTTACGTGCACTAATTACACAGGTATTGAGGTTTATTAGTAAAATGTTGTAAAATGTAAAGGTAAATGGTATCAGTAAAATGTTGTACTACACCTTTTTGATATACCGGATTAGTTGATTGAGATCCGCATTCCGTTTCTGCATCAGGAAGTTCGTTAAGTACAATTATTTCCTGGATATCCATTCTTTCATTTGGTAGGAATTGGAAAAATAACAAAGTCAATGTAAATAAAAAATGAAAACTTGTAGAGAAAATCAGAAACCACAAATTGATGAATTAATACGTGTTATGTTAATATCTGATGAAATTGAATAAGACGGAATGGAATGTTCTAGGCNACAAATTGATGAATTAATACGTGTTATGTTAATATCTGATGAAATTGAATAAGACGGAATGGAATGTTCTAGGCATAGGTTAACAAGAGTTGACTCTTTCCTGAAAAGTCGACTCAGATTCAGACTTTAATACTAAAGAGTCAAGAGTCATTGACTCACTGAGTCGACTCTCTGACTCTTTGGTTTTAGAGNAGACTTTAATACTAAAGAGTCAAGAGTCGTTGACTCACTGAGTCGACTCTCTGACTCTTTGGTTTTAGAGGGTCAGAGTCAGAGTCAAACTCAAAAATATTGTGAGTCGACTCCTTAGTCAGAGTCACGCGATACTCTTGACTAANGTCAGAGTCAGAGTCAAACTCAAAAATATTGTGAGTCGACTCCTTAGTCAGAGTCACGCGATACTCTTGACTAACCTTGCTCAAGAGTAGTTTTGTGCAATGACGAAAGTTATACGGTTTGATCTGTTGAGCAACTTTATGTAATAGTAAGAGATGTCCACAGAAAGAATAAAATATTGTTGCAACGGCGCCTCCACATTGATCAAAATTTACATAATATTCTCTTCCACATCCAAGTTTATGAGCAAGAAAGCCTCTTTACCGTGCACATTCGTTAAGATATACAGTCGAACTGTATAAAGTAAATGGTTTTAATATATTTCTTTATACAGTGTGTTCGAATAAGAAGGCGGAAATTCGGCACTAGCGTTTTTAAAAATCCCACAAATTAGAGTCTTTTGTGACACTTTTTAAGTTAAGAAGAGTTAACAAAACTTTGGTAGAAACGATTTTCAGGAACTTGAGCAGTTCATAATGTATGTAAAATTTTGACATATACTCAATTTTTAATTTTCCGCAAAATTCATTTTTCAAAAATTTCGCCTTCTTACTTGAACGCACTGTATAGCCACAGTTGGTTATTTTCCAAACGTATCTAAAGTAAAGTTCTTCTACACGTTTGAATTAAGGTTATTAACTCTAAATAGTCAATTGCTGAAACAAGATAACAGTTTCAGTTAATACTATTTGCTCTCGGGTGGTAATTTTGTCATAATTCANTATACTCAATTTTTAATTTTCCGCAAAATCATTTTTCAAAAATTTCGCCTTCTTATTTGAACGCACTGTATAGCCACATTTGGTTATTTTCCAAACGTATCTAATTCTAAAGTAAAGTTCTTCTACGCGTTTGAATTAAGGTTATTAACTCTAAAGAGTCAATTGCTGAAACAAGATAACAGTTTCAGTTAATACTATTTGCTCTCGGGTGGTAATTTTGTCATAATTCATAGTAAGTCAAAATTGGTCTAATTGAGTTCAATCAATTAGACATCCTTTATAAAACTGGNATAGTAAGTCAAAATTGGTCTAATTGAGTTCAATCAATTAGACATCCTTTATAAAACTGGTGTTAAACATCAAAACCTAGTTTCTTTTCGTACTTTTTTCTCACAAATTTTTCCATAATGTTGAAAATTTTCAGCTTTATTTGCTTCTGTGTGGTTGTAAGAATTGTTAAAGAGACAACAGGATTAAGCCTTGCTGATATTCAGATGAAACAATACTGTGAGTCATGGTTTGAGGGTGATGCATTTTATGACGAAGATGATGGAAAAAATATATGTACTTTGAAACTTCACGCGAAGAATAGATACTCCAGTGAGTTGATGAATAACGGTACGCTTCATTGCCCCATAGGTACAAGCTACTGGGCATCCGGAAGTGATGAGACTGATATGACGGGTGGCTGTAGCTGTCCAGGAAATCTTGTTCCAAATCCCGAGCGGAAAGCTTGCATCACAGGAAAATTATTGAATCAGAACTGCAACAACACCAACGGTGTCGTCTGCAATGCTTACGCAGGACTCAAATGTTCAAAAACTGGGGTCTGTGTGTGCAATCTAGGTGCTGAATGGAATCACGCAGACTCTCTCTGCTACTCTGATGAAGATTGCAGCGAACGAAGTTATGGAGCCTACCATGACAAAAATTCCAAAAAATGTTTGATTCCACTAATGGGAGAGGCCAATTGTAACATCGGCAAACCCTACCACACTGTTTACCCCAATGAACCCTCTTGCCCGCCAAATTCAGTTTGTATTTCCAGCCACTACTCCTCTGGTTATGGACCCATTTGCAAATGTTCTAATGGATATGGATCTGATGCGATGAGAAGAAAATGTCTACCAGTCAAGAATTACAAAGAAGTTTGTACTCTAACATCAGGGAATCTCTTGAGTAAGAATGATCCGTGCGATTCTGACAATGGACTGGAATGCACCAATGGAAAATGCGACTGTAAAGGATCAGCGAGTTGGGAGAAAAGGCTCAACGCGTGTAGGGTGCCCGAAGGGTCAATTTGCGCCTCATCATACAGCTCTCCAGCACATGAACAATGTGGTAAAAACAGTGATTGTTCACTCATAAAGGACACAGTGACTCGATATGGATCATTTGACTATGATTACCGTTGCAAATGCTCCACAGGGTTTACAAAGCGGGATGGATTCTGCTATGCAAATTATCTGGGAAAATGTAATGTGAATGGAGATTGCTATGAAGGAATGACTTGTATTGACCGTTCGTGTCGTTGTACTCAGCCATTAAGCCAGAAAGTCACTTCTGATGGTGATAGCTGTAAAAATTTGGTAGGATCGCCATGTAATGAACATTCAAAGCTACCTCCACTTACTGTATGTTTAAACGACACGACCACTTGCGCACCAGGGTTGTTGCCATCCATTACCGGAGACTGCATGCTTCCCTATGGAAGGGCCTGTGGCAGTAATGATGAATATGGGAGCTTAAAATGTAGTTTTGAAACTGGGCTCGCTTGTATCGAAGAAACATGTCGCTGTCTGGATCCAATTTTGAATTATGTAGATGACATAGGATGCGTTGGACCAGTCGGTACCATGTGTGGTGATGTATTTCCTGTTGGTCCATGTCGGTCCGGAGAATGCGCACAAGAAAAATATAGGGTCAAGTGTGCTGCTCCAGCGATATGCAAGCTGTTGACAGGAGTAACGTCAAAATGTATTCTTCCTGTTGACTAAATTACAAAGAAAATTTGTAATTTCACTGTTGATTTCAGCAATATTAACTTTGTAAAATAAATACGGTTGCCAAATGGACCCTATGACAAGCCTACTGTAAACCTCACCTGAGTCGAATGTGGTTAAGTCGAGCACCTTTTCGCGGTCCTAATACCCATATCACGTGTGTTTTGCCTCGGCTAAGCCAAACCTTAGCTAACATGTACCAAATATTCTGAAGTGATTCTTATTGAATTTAAAAGTATCATAAATTTCCTATTCTTTTGCTAGTTTGTTATAAAAAATAAAANTGAAGTGATTCTTATTGAATTTAAAAGTATCATAAATTTCCTATTCTTTTGCTAGTTTGTTATAAAAAATAAAACATCAAATTTATGTTTAAAAAAATTCCTTCAATTACAATTGAAAGTGAAGGTTGGGTCCATTGTCTTATTTATTTATCTAACACGGGGTACACAGATAGACTGGTTGTTAACAAGCAGTGCTGTGGAACCATTCTAATAGACGAAGGAGAAACTACTTTTGACCAGTGCTCTTTGCTCGAGAAAGTCCTAGGCTAAAATTATATCCAGTTTTTTCTTCCCTATGAAATTTATTTTTGGTCAAAGTGATATTTTAACATGAAATAGCATTGAAAAGTAGAGAGTCAGTTTTCCTAAATCGAGTCACTGGCATCAAAATCTCAAAAATTATGATTTTCATTTCGTTCTAAAACTAAAAACACAGCTATTTTTGTCAGAATTCAACGTATTATTCGATATTTCTTCAAAAATTNTCCCTATGAAATTTATTTTTGGTCAAAGTGATATTTTAACATGAAATAGCATTGAAAAGTAGAGAGTCAGTTTTGCTAAATCGAGTCACTGGCATCAAAATCTCAAAAATTATGATTTACATTTCGTTCTAAAACTAAAAACAGCTATTTTTGTCAGAATTCAAAGTATTATTCGATATTTCTTCAAAAACTTATTCGCTTTGAAGATAATCAATAGAATTTTAAGTCTCAAAAAGAAACTTTGGTTAAAACCAAAGTTAGAGACGCGATGATAATTTTATGCAGGATAAAGCGAGGTCAAGCCGTTGCAAAACTATAAGTGCACTCAGTTCCCTCAATTGTTTCGATGGAATTTAATATCGTAAGTCAATTATATCAAACTATCGACTTTCAACTATGGATTCCGCATCAAAATTTGAGTGATTTGAATAATTTATACGGTCATACCAGAGGTGTGAGTGGGCTGACTTTTCGAAAGCCCAGCCCAACCCAGCCCGTTAAGAAATCTATTATTTTAGCCCACGACCCACTGACCCACTGGGCCTTTGGCCCAGCCCAGCCCAGCCCACCAAAAAATAAATTTCCATAACCCAGCTCAGCCCAGCCCACAAAAAACCATCGACATTTTCTTATTGCTTTAAATATTTTTCGAAATTCTCTGCTGAGTCACCTTGAGAGTTTCATTTTCAAGATGAAACTTTCAGCTGCGCGAGATTGAAAATTTTAAATTTCAGCCCAGCCCAGCCCAGCCCATAAGAAATTAATACTCACAAACCCAGCCCAGCCCAGCCCACTACAAGTTTAGCCCAGTTCAGCCCACAGCCCAGTGGGCTGGGCTTGGCTAGGACCATCATGGGTTAACCCAGCCCATTCGCACCTCTGGGTCATACCAAGGAGTTCATTTTAAAGTTCATTTGAAAAGGGTCACGTCTAACCACATGCACTAAATAAGCTGTCAAATTCTAATATTGAAGTGCGAATTGGACGAAAAGAGTGCTACATCATAAATTATTTTTAAACAAAAAAAAATTCTAGGCAGAAATCCAAACCCGACCGGAAATGCTTACTTTCTCCGAGGGAGAAAGGACTAATTCTAGCGACAGTGGCAATTGTACTACATAAAGATGCTCTGACCTTGACCTGAATTGATCGACTGAAATACCAAGCACCAAATACATGTAGAAGAGTAACTCTAATTGTCCACAGTATTTTTTCGGCTCGGCACTTGCGAGCTATAGCACATAATCTGTTCAAATTATATTTAAAGGTACTCGTTGATGATGTAAATAGCGAAGCAACATTTAAAAAAATTTTGAATGTTATATCGCGTTGATTTCGTCATACGAAGTCGCCATTTTAGTCAAACTTGGGGTCTGTTTTTCTCAGTCAAGAAGAGACGTAGAAGAGTCGGTATTTTTTGCGTTACACTCAGTACATAGACAATCTCCCGAGGTGTTTTTTGCAATACTCTAACTTTAGTTAGCATATTTGCCATTAGGTATGTCAGAATCTAATCTAAATATTGTTGCCAAATTATTCTTAAATTAACAAGACTCAAAATACTAATTCTGAATTCTCAGTGAAAATTTCGTAGTGCAAGCGGCATAGACCACAATAGGGACAAAGGTCAAACTTTTGAAGTACACATTAAGTAACTATTTATTCTTTGATTGTGGCACACCTAGCGGCAAATATTTCCATTAAAGTCAGAGTGAGTCTCCTCACTGAGAAAAACAGACGCCAAAAAATGGCGGCTGAACACGCAACATCCTATATTTGGCAAAACAAAAAAAAATAGGCGTCTAAATAATTATCAAGTACTACATGTGTGGAAAATTTCATCGAAATTGGAGCAGTTGATTTCTTTCACAAATACTGTCGACAATAAGAGTTCCTTAGAAGTGACCCAGGTAGGTTGTAGTCTTGCCGTGACGTTGAAAATGCAATTGGTGTCTCCAAAATAGTTAAAACCAGCAGATCATCAAAGACCATACATTTCTTTTTCTTTTGGCGAAATATTTTTTTGTTTTCGTAAATCGTTCTAATACGATGCGAATACTCCAGGGTAATATAGATTTAATTTTTTTTTTCGTCACTAAAGACTTTCATTTCTTTCATTTCTCATCATATCGAAGCTTGCCGTTAGCCAATATCAAATTGTTAGGTTCGTCGATTAATTTGTTTGCCCTTTAGAGTGAATGAAAGAAACGACCACATGTGTGACTTGCGGAGTATTTACTGAGCGCTCTGTACTTAACCTCAAATAACATTATGAGAAGCACACATCACACAACTAACAATGATCATGCCCTAATTTTCGAATTAACTGTAAAAATGTTTCTGAGAAAATCATTTTTTTCATCTTTGACTCAATCATATCTTCTACTCATACGTCTTAGCCAGTTTTGTAATGTAATGTAGTTTCCAACGATAATCACGAGTAATCAAAAAAGGTATTAGGTAATGTGTTTTTTTTCTTCTAAACCAGTAAACTTGTTACAGTGGACTATGGTTATAAAATTTATCGGTTGTCACAAAATATGCGTGTTACAGATTTAAACCGTGTTTTCTTATATCAGATATAAGATCCTGTTGGTCTAATAAAAAAAAATATGAAGTGATTTCTCTTTTCTTGATTGTGCTATAATTCTAAGGAGTCGATAAACACCTTGAAAGATAAATTGTACTAAAATGGAATGTCTCGAGTTACCCCAATGCTTTGACTAGGAATCGTGAAACTCTAACGCTTTCATTATATCATTTAAATTCTTGCACAAGATTTGTTAAAATTTTTGAATGAGTGTCAGTGAGTGAGTATAGTTTTAGTGGAACGGCATTTTCTTTTAAAATTTTAGTTTAACCCACCTACTTTATCATTAGTTACCATTACATTAACATTATGCATTAGTATCAAGAAGATAATTCAAAATACACCTTATGTTCAGGTGCAAGTATCTTGCGCAAAAGAAAGATCGAAATTGCATCCAATTCAAATTTCAACACAAATTCATCCAAATAACGGACCCAGACCAAAAATTTCATCAAATTTTGATCAAGAAGTTTTATGTTGTTGTAATTGTACCATAACAAAAAAGTCTGTCATGGATAGGTGAAACCAAAAATTAGTTGTAATGATGGGTTTTCATCATCGTCATCATAATACCTAACTCATCCCATTTTATAAGCATATTGGTTCTTATAACAATTAAAAAAACTCAACTATCCAAGCGAAAAGTACGGTCTTATAAGAGCGTTTATTGCCAATGCAAAGGCATTGTAACAAACCATGGTTTTTTTTAGTTTTATGATTTATTTTCGTGTCAAGGTCATCATTGAAAAAATGTGAAATGTGAAAAAATTGTGAAAAAATGTGAAAAAATTGTGGATCTAATAAACTAAAAGTATTATAGATGAAGTGTACTGCACATTCTGAGTTTACTTCAACATACTTAAATACACCTGATAATTCCCATGCGTGCTCATTCCATCTCTTCATACGTAAAAGCTAAACTATATAGCCTTATTTGCAAAAATCTAAATTTTTAATTATGCCAAGTACATTAAGTAAAAATCAGATATCTGTCCCTAAATTTAAATTGGGCTCTTTACGTGCCATATTTCTAGGGTCAAGTTTGGCATCCCTTGCTTTCATTGTCTATTTCTACCAGAATGCAAAGAGGTAAGAATAATTTTAAAATAGTAGAGATTCTTAAGTAGCCATAAATTCCTAAATCACTTCTGATATGATTTTATTGATGTAGAAGGGAATTGGAACTGACGAATGAAAAAGGAAATTCAAGAAGATATGTCAGCGGTGATAATAATAAGTTAGGAAAACCTAAATTTGATTCAAAATTTTATGTAAAATTTCGGAGTATCCTTCGTATCCTCATCCCTCAGTGGTTCTGTGAGGAAACTGGTTGTCTTGCATTTCTATCCGGAATGTTGATAGTACGTTCCCTCTGTGATGTATGGACAATTTACTTGGGAACCCTACTCGAATCAGCTATCATCGCGCATGACAACTCCAAGTTCAATAGACACTTACTAGAGTTCGGTATGACAATGCCATTGGTAAGAATTTGAAAATCAAGTTTCTCCATTGATACTATTCAAGTATATGGTTTAGAATGAAAATATGAATTTAATTCATAGATGTCTCTGGTGAATTCCTGCCTAAAGTATGCAACTGAGAAACTTCATATATCATTTCGTTCCCGCCTCACGACACACCTTTTGAAAAAATATATGACAAATTTAACATTTTATAAAACACACCTTCCGAACATTGACCAAATGATTTCAACAGATGTTGATAGATTGTCAGGGACAGTGGCTCAATTGTACTCTCAGATGGCTAAACCAATCCTGGATATCCTTATTTATATTTATGGAATCAGTACTTCTGTGGGAAAAGGTGTTCCAATCTTTATGTTATCGTATTTGGGATTGGCTGCAGGAATTCTTGTTAAAATTCGAAAGCCAATGGCTAGACTCATTGCAAGAGAAGCAGTTCTTGAAGGTGAATTCCGATTCGCCAATTCAAGACTCCAGACAAACGCCGAGGAGGTAGCGTTCTATGGCGGGAACAAGCGAGAGCTATTATATCTTATTGAAAATTTCAAGAAACTTGTGAGTGGCATAAGTCTACAAGAATTTTTTTAGATATGAAAAAAAAAANATCTTATTGGAAATTTCAAGAAACTTGTGAGTGGCATAAGTCTACAAGAATTTTTTTAGATATGAAAAAAAAAACAATTTTTTAAATTAAATATTAATATTTGTTGATTTAATATAGATAAATCACCTTCAGTCCTATACCGAGTTCAAGTTTATAATGAACATCTTGGAAAATTTTGTAGTAAAATGTAAAATTTATTCACTATGCAATATAACAACTCTACTTCCTGACAATACAAATATTTGAATTGGAAATAATTATTTTTTAGACNTCTTATTGAAAATTTCAAGAAACTTGTGAGTGGCATAAGTCTACAAGAATTTTTTTAGATATGAAAAAAAAAAACAATTTTTTAAATTAAATATTAATATTTGTTGATTTAATGTAGATAAATCACCTTCAGTCCTATACCGAGTTCAAGTTTATAATGAACATCTTGGAAAATTTTGTAGTAAAATGTAAAATTCANATCTTGGAAAATTTTGTAGTAAAATGTAAAATTCATTCACTATGCAATATAACAACTCTACTTCCTGACAATACAAATATTTGAATTGGAAATAATTATTTTTTAGACATGGCCACTGTTGTGGGATACTACTCAGTAAGTCGTCCGTTCCTTACGTCGAACAACCATCTTAATGAGATGACACATCAGGAACGCCTCGAGGTAAAAAAATTGTTTATTGTTTTCATTCTTACACTAAATTTTGAATAATTATTATTGTTTAAATTGGTGTATGTATTTTATTTAAGGCTTACTACAAATCAGGACGCATGCTCATCAATATGGCTCAAGCCATTGGTAGACTTGTCTTGAACGGAAAGGAACTCTCTCGATTGGCTGGTTACACTTCTCGCCTAAATGATCTGATGGAGACTTTTGATAGACTGAATCTAGTACACGAACCTGAAAATTTTGCAGCTAGTATTCAAAATGGAGTACCTGGAGCAGGAGTCATATTACTTGCTAACAATGTGATAAAATTTGAAAAAGTTCCTATCATCACTCCAAATGGCGATGTTCTCTTGAAAGTTGTCTATTGTTAACTGTACATGTGTTTGGTGGTATTCAAATTATGTGTAGTTTTTTTTTCACAGGAGTTGAGTTTGGAAATAAAATCAGGAACAAATGTCCTCATCTGTGGACCTAACGGATGTGGCAAATCCAGCCTTTTTCGTATTCTCGGTGAGCTTTGGCCTCTTCGTGGTGGAGTTCTCTTGAAACCCGTAAACAAGGATCTTTTCTACATACCGCAAAGACCGTACATGCCGATGGGAACGTTAAGAGACCAAATCATTTATCCAGACACTCAACATGAAATGAAGCAAAAGGTAATAATTATTAAAAAATACTTAACTTCCGTGGAAATATGGTAATTTTGAGGAAAAAAAATTAGCAACATTTTTCTACCAGGGAATTACGGATTTAGACCTGTTGAATATTCTCAGTCGAGTTGATTTGGAATGGTTAGCTTCTGATGAAGCGTTATCGGAAGAAACACTCCTAGTTGGTCAGAGACGATCATTAGATGAGTCTGACAACTGGATGGATGTCCTCTCTGGTGGACAGAAACAACGGTTGGCCATGTCTCGACTAATTTACCATAGACCACAATTTGCTATACTTGACGAATGTACAAGTGCAGTGAGTGTGGACGTGGAAGGAGGGATCTACGACTACTGTAGGAAAGTTGGAATCACTCTACTCACAGTGAGTCATCGGAAGTCATTATGGAGATTCCATGATTTTGTTCTTCATATGGACGGTAGAGGGAATTATACTTATTGTAAAATAGAACAATAAGAAACTAATCAGTTCGGAAGTTGACATCGAGCACTAAAAATTAATTATGGACCGACGGCCATGACAATTGCATAAACCCCTTCAGCTACTCTGCTTCACAAATCCTCGAATAGGCTACAAATTTTGATTATATACATACTTGAGTGGTGCTAACGCATCTTTCTGTAATATAAAAGAGTAAACCTATGGAAATGATACAGCATGAACCAATTTAATCCAGGCAGTAGAAAGTCACTTTCACCAAAAAAGATTTAAGACAGCAAATAAACAGCGCGAAATACAAAAGTTGGAGGGAATGAAGTTAGTGTTTGAGAAAACAATCCTTTGCAAAAATTAATTATTTAACAAGAGCAGCAGAGAGTTGAGAGAATGAGTGCAATAGAGTATGGTCCCTTTGCATCTACTCCACCTTATTTAACAGAGAACCTGTCGACCCCTCTCTCTACCTCTCTGCTTTCATCATTTGCACTGCTTTACAATAAGTAATCAAAACTGGCTAATTTTTTTTTTAACAAACGCCATTCTGTAATGCTGAAAGATGGATAATTGAGAGAAATGACCAACTAGAGGAATGTGGTGTACGATCACTTGGCATCTATTCCACCTGACTCAACAGAGAACCTGCCGACCCCTCTCTCTGTCTCTCTGCTTCGCTCCATTGCTTTGCATTAGGGTATCTAATCGGAACAGATATTTTATAGTGATTACAGTAAAATTAACTTCGCTTCCATCATTTACTATTGTGTTATGCCCCACGCCGTTTTTGGTGAAAGGCGAAGAAAGAAGGCCCGGGTTACATTGGTTCACGGTTAGCCGTTTAGCCGGACGAAAACATTTGTCCGGCTGACTAGCTTAACTGTCCGATCTGGATGATCTGGATGATCTGGACGATTTTTATCGAAAACGCCACAAATACATGCGCAGAGGTCAATTGTTTCAATTTTTCAAAGTTATTATACATTTTCCTAATCTTTTCCTTACCTCCTTACTTATAAATTCAAATTTAACTAGGTTATCCCAGTGAATATAGACAAAGTAATTTCCAGTATAGTTAGCTAATTTGAAAATAACAATTTAAAAGTATTTCGGAAACAGCTTGACATGGACCATAATGACCGTACATAATAATTTACTAAACGGAATAATAAATAATTTTTTGTTAGTATTTTAAATAGAATTTAAAAAAATTTAATTTTTGATATAGTTTTTAAAATTCGTTAGGCCGATAGACCCGAACACCAATTTCAAACATTTTAAGCGCAATCACATTGCCGCCTTTGTAATTCGACCGCAGTGAAATTGGGCATTGTGCTATGAAAACAAACTTAAGTTACTCTAATTTATTGAAGCTATACTCAATTATTTAATGAAAATTTTGTCGTCCAGATCGTCCACTGGACGCAATTTTTAATCGTCCAGATCGTCCGGACGACAACCAAATCGTCCAGATCATCTGGTCAATTTCGTCCGGCTGTTCCAACCCTGCATTGGTTCATGCTGTACAGCATGAACCATTTTTAATATTTTGATGGATAAAGGATTAAACCAACAGATGGGTCTGAGTACTTGCTGGCAGCTGATAATGATAAGTTGATGGAAGATTGGATTACAAAAATTACCTTCCATGCTCAAATCCCACCGAGTCAACAGCTCACAACCTGCGACTCACAATCGGTAATTTTGTGCTAGATATTTAAGATTATTCTCTGATTCGTGACAGTGGATATTTTTTGAATATTTATTATCCGTTTTGAATATTGTCTTCTTCGACTGTCTGAATGCATAGCACGGTATTTGGTTTTAATTTACAGTTTGCATTATTTTTTGTTGTTGGAACGGTTCTTTTTTTTGTTTTTGCTACAGATCCATTCAGAATATGTAAGAATTTTTTTTCTTTTACTCTCCCATTTCAGCTAACCTCACTCCGCTTCTCACCTAGTATGTTTATTGAAACTCCCCACACTTACCGAAGGATTCGCAGTACCCGTCATGCAGAGTGGGGCAACGAAATATTTACAATATTTACAGTTAGTGTTTTGTGATGTTTTGGAATCTGTAAAATTATAATAAATTCATAAACATTAGCGGCTAAATATAAGATTTACCTGAAGTACTATTAAATGAAACAACCCGTCTCCTCGCTAGGTAGTCAGGAAAACAAGGAGACAGGGGCAAAAACTTGATGCGTTTTTGCCTTAAGCCAAGTCGATATGGTTATAATAAGATAATCCTAACAATTTGTTTGGAAGTGCTACTTCAAAATTTCGAAATATCACGTAATATTAAAAGTAATGTAAATTTTCATATCAACGTCTTGCGGGATTGGAGAAATTCGGAGGAGTTTGAGTAAAAATGGATAAAATTTCTTTAGAGAGTGGAGAATGGCAGCTTAGGGAGGGGAAAACTGGGTAAAATTGGAGAATTTTTCCGAAGGGATTGAAGAAGGTAGGGGTATGGTGGGCAAAAATGGGAGAAATATATGGAATGATTGGATAAGTTAGGGGAGGGTGAGCGAAACTGGTAAGCAATGGTGACAATGTCTGGAGATGTTTTGCAAGGTCGGGGGAAGGTGGCCAAAACTAGGGAAAAGTGGAGGAAATCTCTGAAAGGATGTTAGAGGATGGTGGGAGAAACTGGGAAGAAATGGGGGAAATGTCTGGAGGTGTTTTACAAGGTCGAGGGTTGGTGGGCGAAACTGGACAAAAGTGGAAAAAACTTCTAAAACGCTTGGCGAAGGTAAGGGAGGGTGGGTGAAACTGGGCAAAAGTGGGGAGAATGTCTGAAGGTGTAGTAGCCATATCGACAAACCTTTAACTGACTCTGGCTACCAAAATCTAGTTTTCCCTTTTGTCAGTTACTTACTAATGGAGAATATTTTCCATAAATGGAACTTCCAACTCCTCTACGACGTCCGGCACTTCGTTTGCAGCAACAGGAACTGCAATCTGCATTTCGTTAAGATTTTCAGCCGCTTTATTCTTGCGCAAGAACTGCTCAAAATGTCCTCCCCCCACTAGGTTACACAGCTCTAACCTCTTCATAAAATTTTGGCGCACTTTGAAAAGAGTTGCATGGCTGATGTCTTGAAAAGTCGCCGAAATCGAATTCCAAAGTTCTTCCAGATTCTCAGGTCTGGGACGATAGGCATTTGAGTGATATTTGAGATAACTCCATAAATAAAAATCACAAGAGCTCAAATCGGGGCTTCTTGCAGGCCAGACTAAGGGACCTCCCCTCCCTATCCAACGTTGTGGAAACGTTTCATTAAGGAAATCCTTAATAGGTTGCGTGAAATGTATGCTGGCGCCATNACTAAGGGACCTCCCCTCCCTATCCAACGTTGTGGAAACGTTTCATTAAGGAAATCCTTAATAGGTTGCGTGAAATGTATGCTGGCGCCATCTTGCTGAAACCAAACTTGATCGAACGGAATAAGTTGATCATCGCAACTCTGGTGTAGCCAAGGGAGGAAATTATCTTCTAAAAGCTCTAAATAGCGCGCAGACGTTATATTTTCCTTATCCGGAAAAAACCACAAAACTTAATCATTACCAAATATTGCCGCCCACATATTCAATTTTTCTCTCTTGGTTGTTTTGCAGTCATCAACATCAACCGGTTTTTCCTTTCCCCAAACTCGTATTTTTCCGCCTTTACCAATCATAACATTTGCCTCGTCGCTAATTACTGTACTCCGAAGCAAGTCAGTGTCGCATTGTACCATATTAATCAGCTTTAGGATAAAATCAGCTCTGGTAAAGTAATCAGTGTCTTTGAGTTCCTAATGCTTCTGTACTACGTACCTCTTCAAATGTGACCTTTGTAACATCCGTAGTACAGAGCGCTGATTACAACCCACCTGACCTGAAATTTGGCGAATGGACAAATCAGAGTTCGCTTCGACTATTCCTAGAACAGCTTCAGAATTGACTTCACTTGTGACAGTCCGTCGCCTTCCACTATGATGTTGGTCTTTTAGTGAGTTCAGCTGTTGGAAGTTTTGAATAATGCGCTTCACGGTATCGAAGTGAATTTTCCTGCCATATGTCGCTTCAAATTCTGCCATTACTTTGCTCACTCTATGTGGTCCTTCATCGAATGAATTGTACTTTTCCACAACGGATCTCCTTTCTAGTTCAGAAGTTCTCGACTTCGGTGGAAGATTAACCATGATTTCGCTCTAACCAAAATTGAAATCATAGTATTGTAGCATTAAAAAATATGACATCGGCAACATTGAAAAATTATGAAATCGTCAACATTGAAAAATATATTTATAATAAATGTAATAGAAATATATATATATAATAATATATATATAATATAATACATTGTATAATATATAATATATAATATAATATACCGAGTGCTAATTTAGTTCACATTCATTCGAAAATAATCGGATTTTTTTTTTCAAACATTCATAGAAATATTTTTATGAATATTATGGCCACGTGATTCTGTAATTCTAATTGTGCCTTAACTGAAGAGGAATGACCCTGCTTCTTAAGTAGTGCTCACCTTTTAAATTTAATTGAGACAAAAAGTGAAGACTACTTAAGAAGCATATCGTAGCTTTGTTTAATTCTTCTAACACTCTGTCGTAGCCGACTGTCAATTCTCATGTAAAACCCCTTAGGTTAAATGGAAAAAAAAAGTCAAACGAAAGCGTGCTTTATAGGTTGCTAAAAAAATTACTCACTTTGTATATGTACCGATTTCATTATAAACACTTTCTCCTTCCTTTTTTACATAACAAGGAGACGGATTGCATAAGATTCACTTTCTCCAACAAAACTTTCAATTTTATTATATATTTTACCAAAATAAGATTATTTTTTTCGAACAATAGACATTCGAAATCCTTCATATAATTCGATTCAAATCAAATCAGGTATAATTCAATTCAAATCAGGTATAATTGAAATCAAATCAGGTAATGCTTCAATTCAAATCAGGTTAGATTTATAAAATACCTTCTGCTGAGATCCAATTTGTTGAGTGGAGGTAATCCTAAAGGTAAAGTAAAACATTTAGCCTTATCACAATGATTATTGAAACTTTTAAAATAAAACTGATCAATTAAAACATTTAAAACAAAAAAAAAATTAAATAACTAACACATAAAACATATTACCTCTTCAAGAGTTGAAGTTTGACTAAGGCTTCTGTTGTTGGAAACATCCCTCCGTTGGGAAGGGAATGAGAGTTTGGCGGGAGACCATATGCGAATTGCATTGTTTCTTTTGGAGGGAGAGTTGAGGCTGACTCAACAGGAGTTATTTTTAAAACCCAAGTGACAAAATATTCGAGGCAGGTCAGAGCGGGAGAGTAAAAAAAACTCAAAAAATTCTTACATATTCCGCATGGATCGGTATATTGATTTTACGTTGTGTTATTTTCAACATGTAGCGGTTGGAGCAGAGACGTGAGGAGATTGAAATTTTACAAAGCAGAGCAGATAGGAATAGCCATGGACGAAAAAGAGGTCAAAATTACCAAAGTGGAGGAAATGATGGAGATGCGAGTTCATCTTCAACACATTCCCAAACACCTGATTCACCGAGACGAGCGTTGATTCAACCGAGATCTCGTGAACAGCTTTATGCAAATGTTGATGTGCTCACGGTTTGAATACTTCCTATCTGGGTCTTCGTCTTGTCGTATCGTTTCTCACTTGTCCAATTTCCTAAATTCACTTTAATATGCCTACGGTGGAACATAAAGTTATAAACCATTTTCTGCAAATTGTTTATCTTTACCCACTGCATGTATTCCTTGTATGCTGTCGTTATGTTGCACCAAAAATTACTTATAAAACTTAAAAAAAATTATTCTCATTAGAATTTTGAATCTTACATTTGGTATTTGAGAAAAATGACGTGCTAACTTTGATGACCTCTTGGGGTCAAACATGCACACGAGTCTTCTTGATCCCTATTTCAGCATCGGTCAGCACGTAAATGTCTAGCGTTGTACAGGGCCTGCCAAATTAAGGCAGAAGATACATAATTCGTAAATTATAGAAGTGAAGTTTGGATTAGATACTCTAATGCAAACAGGGAAGTAAAGCAGATAGACAGAGAGAGGGGTCGCCAGGTTCTCTGTTGAGTTGGGTGGAGTAGATACCAAGGGATCGTACCCCATCCCTCGACTTGTTATTTCTCTCAATTAACGACCTTTTAGCATTACAGAATGGCGATTGTTTATATAAAAAAAAATCAAAATCAATTTTGATTCGACACGTTAACAAGCGATTATAAGCAAAGTCATTAAGTTCCAGCTACTGGTGACCCCCCCCCCCAGGTCATGCCAACATGCCCTAAAAAACCCGTTGGAAAAAAAACCGCACGCCCCGGTATTTGGCGAGTAAAATTTTAAACAATTTGGCAACACCAATTACGTCACCGGGACGATCATCCCGCCACCTAGTCCAGCTTAAAAACCGTCAAAAAGGGGCAGGATTGTTCGTCCCGGCAATCAGGAGGCCATTAGACCAATCTTGACTAGTAAGTGAAGAGTTAAGCCGAATTCTGACCATTGTGTTTGTGGAGAAGTAAGGTGACGCCAGGTTAACCCCTGAAATAGTTCACCTGTGTGTGAATTTATATTTTACCTGGTCAAGATCGGCGAAGGCAGAGAGAGATAGAGGCCTAAAATTAAGGCACATATATACCCCACGCAAGGTTACAATCAGTGCATCTTTCCCTGCCCTTTGCCTTGACATTGAGTGCTTTCCAGCAGTTAACTTGCTACGAAATGAAAATGATAATTGAAACCCATTTTTACCTGTTAAACGTCCATTACCCAATTTGGAAGTGGTGCGGCAGAGCGGCAAATTTTATACAACTCATGTGTACAAACTAAAACACATTCAAAGGCTCCGTCATAACCGCGCACATAGGTGGGTATAAAAGTTGGCTTAATTGTAAAATAACTTGCCTTCGCGAATTCGTTATATCATAATTTTGTCAATCGATCAGAGATGTAAAGCAGAATACAAACCTAAGTTCCAATTTTGATGATCAACTCAAATTTTGCAAACGTTTTTGCCATTTAATAATTTAGAGGCGTCTTATACGCGAGGGCGTCTAATGTTAAGTTTATCGCTAAAGAAAGCAACAATAAAATTTATTCTAAATCTTGACTATTGCTGTCCCAACCATCAAAACATTCCATGATTCCTCTTCATTATCAGATATTTGCAGGTGGCTGAGACAAAGTATGATTTTTAAATTGATTACCTCGAGCTTCTTACTAACTGTGTAGGATTTACTAGTCTGTTTTGTTTTGTTTTGGTCCATTTTCAGTAGAATTTAAAAACAACACTATGTCTTACAATGAACGTTGCAGCTAAATTTGGGGCGTCTTATCAGCGGGATGCGTCTTATGATGCAAATAAATTTAAGGGGGGAAAATCGCGTTTTATGAACGAGGGCGTCATATCCATGAGGGCGTCTTATCCACGCGACTTTAGGCTATTATGATTGGTTACGCAGCATTTCAATAAATTTGTTCATATTGTGGCGCAGCCAGAAATCCGGCACTTCCCTAGTACTCGGGAATCCTGAAATTAGGAATAGTTTAGGATAGAACTTAAGGTTAATAAGAATTCCTCTGAGCCTATTCATTTCTCCGTAAGGATATATGAATTGGCTTGGGTGAATTCAGCAAAGATAGGAAATGGGCACTTCTTTTGTGGTAGGAAGNCAGCCAGAAATCCGGCACTTCCCTAGTACTCGGGAATCCTGAAATTAGGAATAGTTTAGGATAGAACTTAAGGTTAATAAGAATTCCTATGAGCCTATTCATTTCTCCGTAAGGATGTATGAATGGACTTGGGTGAATTCAGCAAAGATAGGAAATGGGCACTTCTTTTGTGGTAGGAAGCGATACCATAAATAGGAGTAAGGTATTCACCTCAGGAGAAGGGGGGGTTCCCATTGAGGTTTTGTCTCTCAACAGAGTAGAGTATTTGGCGCTGAGTTTTAGTTTGTCAAAAAGGTAGGGACAATAGTAGTTTAAGCTTAATAAGTAACCGCGTAGGTAATAAATAGTTAAATTGGNCTGAGTTTTAGTTTGTCAAAAAGGTAGGGACAATAGTAGTTTAAGCTTAATAAGTAACCGCGTACGTAATAAATAGTTAAATTGGCAATAAACATTATCATAATTTGACCTTTGTGGAGAATAGTGCGGATCGTGTTATTAAGTGTTGTGAGTTATCTATCATTGGTGTGGACTCTTGGAGAGAGAGTGGCGAATCCTTTTTCCTCGGCAAAGTAAGTGTGACAAATGACGACTTTATGATCGGAAGACCATAGACCCGGTGAGGTTCCGTCCTCACTTAGGGTCAAAAGCCTCNGGCAATAAACATTATCATAATTTGACCTTTGTGGAGAATAGTGCGGATCGTGTTATTAAGTGTTGTGAGTTATCCATCATTGGTGTGGACTCTTGGAGAGAGAGAGTGGCGAATCCATTTTCCTCGGCAAAGTAAGTGTGACAAATGACGACTTTATCATCGGAAGACCAAAGACCCGGTGAGGTTCCGTCCTCACTTAGGGTCAAAAGCCCCGCGTGGCATCCACCGTCCCTTTGAGTGAGTATCGGATTCCTCGTCAGGTACCACACTTAACTATCATTACGTCGGTTCCACCGTTTCACCGGTGTCACTGGAGAGCTCTGCAACTCTGCCAGACTTCGGTGACCCCGGGGGTCCGGTGCCGGAGAACTCATCGCAATTCCCAAACCTTCCCTTCGGAGAAGACCTCATACTTGGTAGGTAAGACCATCGGTCTTTAGTCCGAGTAACTAGTGACTTAGAAACTGTAGGAGAAGAGTAGTCACTATAGGAAGGTAAGNGGTCAAAAGCCCCGCGTGGCATCCACCATCCCTTTGAGCGAGCATCGGATTCCTCGTCAGGTACCACACTTAACTATCATTACTTCGGTTCCACCGTTTCACCGGTGTCAGAGAGAGCTCTGCAACTCTGCCAGACTTCGGTGACCCCGGGGGTCCGGTGCCGGAGAACTCATCGCCATTCCCAAACCTTCCCTTCGGAGAAGACCTCATACTTGGTAGGTAAGACCATCGGTCTTTAGTCCGAGTAACTAGTGACTTAGAAACTGTAGAAGAAGAGTAGTCACTATAGGAAGGTAAGCTCCTGTAGGAGAAGAGTAGTCCCTGCAGGAAGGTAGGCTCCTGTAGGAGAAGAGTCGTCACTATAGGAAGGCAAGCTCCTGTAGGAAGAGAAGAGTGTTCCTGTTGGAGACGGAGTTCCTATAGAGAAGATAATCACTACAGGGATAGTACTCTTAGCAGCAGACCAGTCCCTACAGTGAAGTAACATCATCTCCCTAAGTTAGGTATAGTATTGGTGAGACATTACCCAAGAACCGAGAACACAAGTAACTGTCTTGTCCCGTAGGTAGAAGAGGCCCCCAACCGTTAGGCACTAGAGTACAAGAACTCTAGGTTGAAGAGTATCCCGCCCTGTAGGAGCGAGAGTCTAGAGAGACCGGCCTGAAGGTAGAAAAAGAGAACCAGGCCCCGGTAACACCAGTTCCTATAGAAGCCTATAGGAGTAGGAAACTGTAGACAATAGCGGAGGGAAATACTCAGCCCAGACCTAACTAACCCAATCCCATCCAATTCATTCTAGGCTTGTATGAGACCAGAAGAGTATAGACGACGCTTTAGGTAGAGAAGAAGAAGTGTCTTTAGAGAAGATAACCTGACACTCTAGGAGTCCAACCTAAAGAGCCCGTCCCATTCCCGTAGTGCAGGAATCCAATACTGTAGATACTCCCTGTGTATCCAAGTCCCAATTACTATCATTCCCTATCTCTTTCATTCGAATCCAATGTTATCGTTTATATTTCCTTACATTAAATTATCCTAATCAATGCAACGGTCCGCCGCGCCACAATATATGTACGAAGAAGGTCAATACGCCATTAAGAATACGAAAATAAATATTTTTGCTAAAATAATAGTGAGGGTTTTTAATATTACTCAGTTGTAGTAATTTATTCAATCTAAATAGACCGATTACAGATTTTTACCAGACGGACATTATGTTGCAAATTACCACCTCTTGCTAAAAAGTAGAATGTCCATTTCTATAGAGAAATCGATTAAAACATATAAACAACGAGTTCGTCTATCGACTCGATTTGGGCTGACGAATTATTGGAGGGGACAGTAGTTATCGAATATTTTTATGAAAATGTTAACTAAACCTCATGAATTGTAAATTTCTGGGGCTACAAAAGAGTTTAATCATTACAATGTAATATAATAGTAATCCGAAGAGATCTTCACTTATGCTTTCACACAATACTATCTTCCACTGAAAAATATCCTTGCATCAGTTCTTCGTACACTTGAGATCCGCTTCAAGTAAGACAGAAGATTACTCGTTCCACCTAATTACGAAGAAAAAAAGAAATATTTTTTGCCAAAATAAAGTTTCAGGAAGCAGTGATGGGTGACCCGTCTTTCAAAGACTAGTTTTTCACCCGTCCCGTCGCGTCTTAGGGACGGGACGGGTTGACTTGGAAAATAAAAAGCCGGGACGGGACGAGACGGAACAAGTTGAAAATATGGGACTGGACGGGTAAGCATTTTATGGACTGGACGGGTAAGCANGGGACGGGACGGGTTGACTTGGAAAATAAAAAGCCGGGACGGGACGAGACGGAACAAGTTGAAAATATGGGACCGGACGGGTAAGCATTTTATGGACTGGACGGGTAAGCATTTTGTGGGCTGGACGTGACGGGGCGGGTAACATTTTTATGGGCTGGTAGTTTCGGCACAGTAGACTCAGCTCAGTTTAAGTAACTCTAAGTAACATTAATAGAGGTCATTTGGTCGCTCAAGCTAGGTTGCTATATCGATACAAGAAATTTTTCAAAGTTCATGACTCAAGACGTAGCNTGTCCCGTAGGTAGAAGAGGCCCCTAACCGTTAGGCACTAGAGTACAAGAACTCTAGGTTGAAGAGTATCCCGACCTGTAGGAGCGAGAGTTTAGAGAGACCGGCCTGTAGGTAGAAAAAGGGAACCAGGCCCCGGTAACACCAATTCATATAGAAGCCTATAGGAGTAGGAAACTGTAGACAATAGCGGAGGGAAATAATCAGCCCAGACCTAACTAACCCAATCCCATCCAATTCATTCTAGGCTTGTACGAGACCAGAAGAGTATAGACGACGCTTTAGGTAGAGAAGAAGAAGTGTCTTTAGAGAAGATAACCTGACACTCTAGGAGTCCAACCTAAAGAGCCCGTCCCATTCCCGTAGTGCAGGAATTCAATACTGTAGATACGCCCTGTGTATCCATGTCCCAATTACTATCATTCCCTATCTCTTTCATTCGAATCCAATGTTATCGTTTATATTTCCTTACATTAAATTATCCTAATCAATGCAACGGTCCGCCGCGCCACAATATATGTACGAAGAAGGTCAATACGCCATTAAGAATACGAAAATAAATATTTTTGCTAAAATAATAGTGAGGGTTTTTAATATTACTCATTTGTAGTAATTTATTCAATCTAAATAGACCGATTACAGATTTTTACCAGACGGACATTATGTTGCAAATTACCACCTCTTTCTAAAAAGTAGAATGTCCGTTTCTATAGAGAAATCGATTAAAACATATAAACAACCAGTTCGTCTATCGACTCGATTTGGGCTGACGAATTATTGGAGAGGACAGTAGTTATCGAATATTTTTATGAAAATGTTAACTAAACCTCATGAATTGTAAATTTCTGGGGCTACAAAAGAGTTTAATCATTACAATGTAATATAATAGTAATCCGAAGAGATCTTCACTTATGCTTTCACACAATACTATCTTCCACTGAAAAATATCCTTGCATCAGTTCTTCGTACACTTGAGATCCGCTTCAAGTAAGACAGAAGATTACTCGTTCCACCTAATTACGAAGAAAAAAAGAAATATTTTGTGCCAAAATAAAGTTTCAGGAAGCAGTGATGGGTGACCCGTCTTTCAAAGGCTAGTTTTTCACCCGTCCCGTCGCGTCTTAGGGACGGGACGGGTTGACTTGGAAAATAAAAAGCCGGGACGGGACGAGACGGAACAAGTTGAAAATATGGGACTGGACGGGTAAGCATTTTATGGACTGGACGGGTAAGCATTTTGTGGGCTGGACGGGACGGGACGGGTAACATTTTTATGTGCTGGTAGTTTCGGCACAGTAGACTCAGCTCAGTTTAAGTAACTCTAAGTAACATTAATAGATGTCATTTGGTCGCTCAAGCTAGGTTGCTATATCGATACAAGAAATTTTTCAAAGTTCATGACTCAAGACGTAGCTACCACTTAAGGTCACCGGAAAGAAAAATTGTACCAAGAAAAGTTGTTCACCTGCTGATGCCAAACAACATTGGTAGAGGTCATTTGACACGTTTTCAGAAATGACCTGACCTTTGACCTCAAGAGGTCACCACAGAGAAAAATGTCATTAGGAAAAGTTGGTCACCGAATCATTCCAAGCAACATTTGTAGAAGTGATTTGATCGCTCAATAGGGACGCATAACACGGTTCTGTAATTTTTGTTTTGCGGTTCTTGGTTAAATCCAACACAGGCATGGATAGATGTTAACGGCATACAAGTGCCAAAGTCAAACAAAGAAAAATTGATTAGTCAACATTAGTCAAGAATTATTATAATTATTATTACTGTCGTATTTTTTATTATTGAATGTAGTTTGTTAGATGTTCCGTCATAATTAATTGCTTTATTGGCAGCACCTACTGCCCTAATGAAACGTTAACATTATTTGGAAATTATTATGAAATTATAAAATTTACTTCTAGACAAATTCTTGCAATAATTTCAAAATCATAAAATTAATAGTGGATGCCAACTTACACAACCTGTGTCCGCTGCCCTATGCCGTTTTTAGTGAAAGGCAGAGAAAATCAGTATCCGTTTTTTGTAAACATGCTGTATTAAGCCTGGGCCCCACTTAAGCCGTCGGCAAGTTGACGTCGGCAAACAAGCCAACGTCAAATTTGCCGTCGGAAACTAAACTAAGTAAGCCCCACTAAGTTCACGGCAAAGTTTCCGTCGTCAACAATGCTACCGGAAGATAAGCCGTCGGCTTAGGTGGGAACTACTACATAAAAGCATAAAATTATGATAGCCTTCTTTTTTTTCCGATACGCATATCTGAGTTTGGTCCATTCCAATTTACACCAAAGAACTTTAATTAAATGTTAATTAGTTTATTTTAATTTTTAGCATCGTGCCATGCTTACCATCTGTGTTAATTTCTTTAGAAACTTCGTTTCATGCTTGCTCCATTAGGAACTTGCTACGATTCGATGGTGAGCTTGCATCATAATGTATCGATTGACTTTGAACAGCAGTTATTAAAAATTCTTTATCTTCTTCCATTTGATTTTCTATTATTTATTTAAAACAAAAACAAACAATTTTTGTAGAAATTGGCGAACCCGCCAAAACTCATGTGTATTGTTGCAGATTGAACCGACTGTGAGAAATGGCCAGGTCCAAAAGTAGAGGAATAGTCTACTTTTGGAGCTCACATCTCAAAGCATTAGAGAAAGTGCCATCGGCTTCCACGCCGACGGCAGGAAAAGTGCAGTAGGAACGCTCACTCGCTCCTCCCTCCGACCGGCAAATCTGCCGTCGGCATTTTGCCGACAGCAACAAATTCTCGGTGGGAACTACATCGACGGCAAACGTGCCGGGAGAAAGTTGACGTCGGTTTAGGTGGGGCCCAGGCTTAGCTGGAGGCTTTTAAATGATGTTATTTTATGAAAGAACATGGAAAAGTAGGAAAACACGTGTAAAAATCAGATCTCTAGAATCAACTGGTCAAAAGTTATGATTTATTGATAATTAATTGTTTTCGAATGTAATTCTGAGACGCTTATCCTTTACTATTGTGTTTCAAAATTATGTTCGAAAACAATTGATTTTCAATAAAAATCATAACTTTTGACTCGTTGATCCTAGAGACTTGATTTTTTACACGTGTTTTCCTACTTTTTCCTGTTCTTTTATAAAATAACATCATTTAACCCGAGAAAAATTTATTTAACGATATAAGCTGGACATCATTAAAAACGAGTTACTTTCTGCAGCAAACCCCATGGGCCAAAAGTAATTTCCATTATGACCAGTACTGTAGAACCAGACACATGGGTATGTGATATTGAATAATAAATTATATAATTTTCTTGTACACATTAAATTTTCATTCAATAAAAATACATTGACCAGGTAAGATTTCGGACTAAATATTCCAAGAATGGGTTATTAGTGCAATAATTACTTGATTTTGCTCCGCTTTCGACAGACAGCGGATGTAAGAATCATAAACCCTTTCAGGATAGTTGTTCACTGGGTATATGCAACCCAGCAAAAATTATAATTAAAATGATTATACATCGACTGTGAAGTCAATTTTTGTTGGTACTACCTAACTTAAATTTGTTTCTGAATTCAATTACACTACAATTCATATACCCAAAAATAGCTTCTCCGGAAATGCTTCCTTGCTGAAATCATATTCTTAAGCGGGATTTGTCTGCTCAAATGAGAATTTGTATTTGATACCGATGATAGGAACTGAGTATTATAGTGTTGGTACTTGGTAGTAATAGGGATTACGCCTAGTATGTTATTAAAATAAGAATTTGTATTAAGTTATGTTACTAGTCTTGAGTAACCGATACTTGAGTTAACTTTTTGAATATAATTTGATAATCACACTTGANTTGTCTGCTCAAATGAGAATTTGTATTTGATACCGATGATAGGAACTGAGTATTATAGTGTTGGTACTTGGTACTAGTAATAGGGATTACGCCTAGTATGTTATTAAAATAAGAATTTGTATAAGTTATGTTACTAGTCTTGAGTAACCGATACTTGAGTTAACTTTTTGAATATAATTTGATAATCACACTTCANTAAGTTATGTTACTAGTCTTGAGTAACCGATACTTGAGTTAACTTTTTGAATATAATTTGATAATCACACTTCAACATTTCTCAAGTGTTACCATTAAGGAAGAGTTCATTCTGTTAACTTTACATGACTCTCTAAGTCTAGACGCTTACTTAAATTATTAGTCTTTATTTAATTTTTTCGTTTTGAAATTGTACTTATTGTTCTAATAATATGGATACCGGTCACATTGACAAGGTGAGGTTAAATATTTTTTTGTTATTTAATTCGTTCTGTATATTATATTACAATGTTTCAGACTGATTCAGAACATCCTAGAAACTTGATTCCAGCACTATGTAACCAGTTCTATTATCTCGGATGGGTAACAGGGACAGGANCAGAACATCCTAGAAACTTGATTCCAGCACTATGTAACCAGTTCTATTATCTCGGATGGGTAACAGGGACAGGTGGTGGAATGAGCATCAAATTAGGGTATCAATAAGTTTACTAAAATTTACTAAATTATGTGTAGTTGTACCGTGTGGTCAGATTCGACATATTTTTTTCTCACTCAATCACCAAGATATGCGCGCTTCTCATTACATCATTGTCACCCGAAATAGATGGGCGAACACCTGCATCCTGTAAAAATAAATTTACAAAGAAAAAACTTTTATGACAAGTTTAGACTTTTAGTAGTCATTTTACTTAAACTCTATCGACTACCGACAATATAGTAGTTTTCATGTCATGATGTTGTCATGAATTTTCAATTCTAAAAAATCCAGTCTTCCTTTTATTTGCCGTGTCTAAATTTTTCACCTACTTTGGTTACAATGTACCGTACATTGACATTGCCGTAAGGAATTGAAGTTCGTATCGAAGGACCGGTTGAAATCGTCCATAGAGGGGGAGGTGGGGCGTAGCAAAGGCTAGATTCGACCAAATGGGTGCAGTCAAAATTTCTAAGTATTTTAAAAATGAATTCCCTGTCTTCAAAACTTTCTAAGTGTTTTTAGGTTTTATGTTACCTCATAAGCCACAAATTGACCTCCATCAAAGTTGTTGGAGTTGGCGTCAAATGCTTGCGTCAAATATTTTTCTCTACGGTCATTCGTTTAGGTGATAGGGCTTAGGTGAAGGTGAACACCCAGTTTCCGCATGACCGATAGATTATGTGATCCTAACTGGATAACCACAGAGAAAAATGCAGGAGGGAAAATTTATTCCACTCACCATTTCCAACAGCTTTCCTAGAGGTCATTCTATGGTTTATGAGGGAACAAAACCAAAAAAAACTTAGAAAATTTTGAAAACAGGGAATTCTTTTTTTAAATACTTAGAAATTTTGACTGCACCCATTTGGTCGAATCCAGCCTTTGCTACGCCCCACTTCCCCCTCTATGGACGATTTCAACCGGTCTTTCGATACGAACTTTAATTCCTTACGGCAATGTCAATGTACGGTATATTCTAACCAAAGCAGGTGAAAAAATTAGACACGGCAAATAAAATGAAGACTGGATTTTTAGAATTGAAAATTCATGACAACATCATGACATGAAAACTACTATATTGTCGGTAGTCGATAGAATTTAAGTAAAATGACTACTAAAAGTCTAAATTTGTCATAAAAGTTGTTTTCTTTGTAAATTTATTTTTACAGGATGCAGGTGTTCGCCCATCTATTTCGGGTGACAATGATGTAATGAGGAGTGCGCATATCTTGGTGATTGAGAGAAAAAAAGCTATGTCGAATCTGACCATACGGTAGTAATTATACTGCCGATTCTTTCTTAAATATTCCTAACGAACTAAGCCACATGCTTGTCTCGGGCATACATATTCAGTGTCGATATCCATCTCCATGAGTACCTTGACGTCATCATGATTTTTTAGACCAGTTCACACTCCAATTCTATATGGAATTGAATAATTTAAAAAAATTCGTATAAAGTTAGGTTACTTGTTTTATTTCATCTCTATGCAACATTTAACAGTTGGGTTCGGACATACTGTGCCCACGAAAAATTTTTTTTTTGGGTATTTTTATTTTTGCATTTCTTCACGAAATATGGAATTTCATAATGTTTGAGAGAGTGTTTTTGGAAGACATTTGTTAGGTTGTGTTCAATCTAACAGATACCTTCAAATGTCATGATTCGTGGAGAAATGTAAACATCCGAACCAATTTTTTATTAAAAAAAAAATTAGAAATTTTTCNACCTTCAAATGTCATGATTCGTGGAGAAATGTAAACATCCGAACCAATTTTTTATTAAAAAAAAATTAGAAATTTTTCGTGGTCACCGCATGGCTGAATATAACACACTTTTATTATTACGATCGTTTGTACATTCAAAAATTATTGAATATTTTGCTTGATGTTACAACCTCTTGATTTTCATTTTATCTTTAAGATTAATTGGTATCCTCCTAACTATTCACAATCAACAAATCATTAAAGAAGAATTTATACAACTTTCGAATTAATGAGATTTATATAACTTCTAATATATATAAAATATAAAATATAAAAATATATATTATACAGAGGGGTCAAATAGTGGCTACCTAGCGATCCTCACTTCACACACTCTTTTATTCATCACCCAAAATTTAAAACACGCAGGTGGGCATCATAAATTCTTTTCTGTAGTAGACGCTTAGTGGATTCTCAGTTTGTTTAAAAAAACATTTCTTGCCTAAATTCGCTGAAAATTAATAATGTCNTGAAAATTAATAATGCCCACAATGAATTATGAAGTTGATAACGTAACAACCTGTCTTAATGGATCATTTGTTCAAAATTACCACCATCCATATCCAAACAATGATCTAGACGAGCGGAACACGCTTGTCTCACGTTCTGTTGCATTTGAGGGTTATTATTCAAAGTTGCAATGAAAGTATCAATTCGAATTTTGAGGGCCTGAATACTGACTGGACGAGGGGAATTAAATATGGTTGACTTCATGTAACCTCAAAAAAAATCAAGTGTGTTCAAATCAGACGACCGAGCCGGCCACTCCATATTGCTTATTTCATTTTATTCGTGACGACTATGTTGTAAAGAACATAATTACCAACGCCCGTTTTATACTTAATGTCATTCGTCCTTCATTCGAATGAAATGCAGTATGATTTATGAATTTTGCAAAAATCTTAATTGTCAAGGTAAATTAGATTGCAAAAATTGTTACAAAATTCATTAATCATACTGCATTTCATTCGAATGAAGGACGAATGACATTAAGTATAAAACGGGCGTAAATAATTAATTCACTCATCAATTGCGATGAATTTGGATGCCCATCTCCGTCGGTGGCGGGTAAAAGTGTGAGGATCGCTAGGTAGCCACTATTTGACCCCTCTGTATACTAAATATAAAAATATAAAAATAAAAATATATAATTTATATATATTTAAATTTATATCTTTATATTAGTTATATAATTTATAACAAATAAAATTTGTATAACTTCCGGTGGTGGATGGGCCTTTACTTCCATTAAAGTATTTTAATCTAAAAAATCTCCTTTAATTAGTGAAGGTCGTTTAAGTTTAAAGAATATTTTGCACAACATTGTCAAAGTTTACCATGAGTTACAAACATTTCAGAGTTACTCATTCAGAGTATGATGAACAGAGTTACCGGTTCATCATCCTCAGGAAATATTAAATTATGAATATTTTGTTTCAGAAACGCTGAAAGTAATTTAATATTTAGCTCAGAGATTGCGACCGATAGCAATAAAATTGTAACATCATATTGACTAAAATGAACTGTTTCTCCGACAACACTTTGCAGCATACCGTAAAATAAAAAGAAGTTCTGCAGTCGCTTATTCTGTGGAGCCGTCGAATTAATTTAGGGGTTTTGGTGCAAAAAAATTCAGAATTTAGTATTTACTGATGAACAAAACTATTCAAATCTATTTTTTGAGTAAAAAATGTTAATTTTGAGGTTTCCTAACTAAAAATTATAAAAATCTCTTACTTCCTAGTCAACTAATTTGATTAAGCAAATATTCATATCAAAGAATTATAATTATTTACGGAGTGGAAGAAATTATACGAAATTTAAATATAAAAAAATTTAACTAATTTACAAAAGCTACCCAGAGCGTCACTTACATTGGTGGTAGCCGGCACTGATATTTTGGCGGGAAACAAGTTGGTGAAAGTTCTCAGAGTTTTTTCATTTTTGGTTCTACAGTAATTATTTTTTTGAATCTTATAAATCTTTAACTGTAGTTTTGTTTCTTTTTTTAACAGGATTTTTACTTTCAGCATAACTTTTTTATCTTTTTGCAAAATTTTTACCATATTTTAGTGGAAAAATCTTATGACCTCTATTATATGAAATCTTCTCAATTTTTGTAAAGTTTTAGCAAGATTTTTACTTCTTTTAGCAAGTTGTTTGACATTATTTGGTAAGAATTTAGGGAAGAATTTTAATAAGTTTTGGAAAAAAAGATTCCGTAATCCGTAGTATAGTAATAAATAACATGTGTATTGACGAATTAAACTAATTTCAGGGATGAAATATATATTGCCCCGTCAGGTGTTCAAAAAGAACGAATGCAACCAGAAGATTTATTTGTTCAAAATATTGAAGGAGAAGATCTGGAAGTTCCTACTAAAAATTTAAAAAAGAGCCAATGTACTCCGCTCTTTATGTGTGCCTATACTGGTTAGTAATGAATTTAGTTCAATTTTTAGTCATTTGCAATATGTTCCTATACTGCACACGTTCTGCGCGCTCTCTGCTCGCCCTCATAAGATGGTTATTTGAATCCTAAAATTAAACCGTTTTATATCACAGTTAGGTTCCAAAATGTCAATTTATTAGGAAACGTAGTTGAGCAAAAGTTGATGGGAATTTTGGTTATATAATTCAAATATTGTGTCTAACTTGATCAATTAATTTTATTATAGAAAGAAAAGCTGGAGCTGTAATTCATACGCATTCCAAAGCTGCTGTTATGATTACACTTCTTGCTAAAGGTGATGTGTTCAAATTCACACATTTGGAGATGATAAAGGTAAACAACGTTGTACAAAGTTTGTATTTACAAACTAGTACGACAGTGTACACCTGAAGGTATTATCTCTGAGTTTGACTGGTTTTAGGGTATTTACAATGCAAAATTAGGAAGGAATTATCGGTACGATGAAGAATTGATAATTCCGATAATTGAAAATACTCCATTTGAAGAAGATTTGAAAGACAGAATGGCAGAAGTCATAAAGGAATTCCCAGAGACAAGTGCTGTTCTTGTTAGGCGACATGGTGTCTATGTATGGGGGAAAACATGGGAGCAGACAAAATCTATGTAAGTTAAAGTGAACTAAAGTTTAAGCTTAATTTAGACTTCGCATTTTCTTCACCTTTCATCTTCACCAATTCATCACCTTCAGCTTTGGTGAAAAAAAACTAGACCATTTAAACTTTTCCTCGGGTCAATCCGCGTTTACCTTTGAGCGCGGGTAACTTGAGGTTAAGTAAAAATTGTTTTCTCGAGTTGAATCATTAAAATAACATTTGAAAACGAAGGTGCATTTGGTACTTCTAAAGGCGTTATTTGCGCATAAAATTCGCAAACAACACNAATAACATTTGAAAACGAAGGTGCATTTGGTACTTCTAAAGGCGTTATTTGCGCATAAAATTCGCAAACAACAGATTCTTTATTTCGTTTAAAATAAGCTGTATAAAGTTTGACGGAATATTGTTACAGTTTGTCAAAAAAGTGCTACACATTGAATATATACTTGTATTAAATCGTTTGTGTTATAAAACGTACCGTGCCAAAATGGCAAAAATAAATTCCTAAACTAAAAAACTNAATAACATTTGAAAACGAAGGTGCATTTGGTACTTCTAAAGGCGTTATTTGCGCATAAAATTCGCAAACAACACATTCTTTATTTCGTTTAAAATAAGCTGTATAAAGTTTCACGGAATATTGTTACAGTTTGTCAAAAAAGTGCTACACATTGAATATATGCTTGTATTAAATCGTTTGTGTTATAAAACGTACCGTGCCAAAATGGCAAAAATAAATTCCTAAACTAAAAAACTAAGTTTTGATAGTTAGGATCTGTTTATAAACTACAGTAAACCTCGGATAAGCCGACCTCGGTTACCACGGACCCTCGGTTAACACGAACCACTTGGTCCGNTAAGTTTTGATAGTTAGGATCTGTTTATAAACTACAGTAAACCTCGGATAAGCCGACCTCGGTTACCACGGACCCTCGGTTAACACGAACCACTTGGTCCGGTCCGCGCCCTGAGATAGGGAATTTGTGTATAAATGGAACGGCTAAGCCGAACTCGGTTAAGCCGAACCCTCGGCTACCACGAACGCCTTTCCGTGGTCCCAGTCCATAAGGCACATGCTTTTTTACCTCAGTTAACAGCTTGTGGTTAATTAACTAGTTAAAAATTTCTTAGAAGTGGAAAAAAGATACAAAATTTAACGAATAACTTCTATAGAATGACTTTCCATACATTGAAATTCGACAGAAAATGAACCAATGATATATTTTTAGTCATTTTTATGCCTGACCCAAACTTGCCTTTCTCCTATTGTGCTCTTAGGGAAAATACGGTGCGATTGGAAACTTTGAACAATACAATCACTTTTTACCATAACAACTCTATTCACAATTTACTGAATATTTAGAATAATACTGCATTTTCCCTAGAGCACGATGAGAGAAAGGCAAGTTTGGATC